>JAGFPH010020663.1:0-14019 GCA_018207615.1 Philaenus spumarius | reverse complement strand
AATTCTTATGTGTTAATTTGATTGCTATGCTAATAAATGTAAATAATGTATTAATAATATTCCCTCTCCACGATCTGACTTGTGTCTAAACAAAAGCGTGACGCGAGATCTCGCGAGAAATCTGGCGTGATGCGAGATCTCGCGGGAAATCTGGCGTGATGCAAGATCTCGCGAGAAATCTGGCGTGACGCGAGATCTCGCGGGAAATCTGGCGTGATGCAAGATCTCGCGAGAAATCTGGCGTGACGCGAGATTTCGAAAACATAGCCAAGTCGAAAGTGCCCAACGGGCCAATAGAAGTTATCACTTCAAAAATATTTCTTAACTGTGAAACGATGGATAAAATCGCATTAGTAATCCAGGTACTCATCCTCATAGACTATAAATATTGCTCTGATACCCTATTCCTAACAATACTCATTTGCAAGTTTTTCGTATTCCTGTTTCATCAAAATAATAATGATATCGGTCAATTCAAAGTCATTTTTGGCTGTAATCTATAACATATTATGTAAGTGGCTTTGTCCTGACTGACATAACATCAAAGTAGAACAAAAACTGCTAAAGATTAAAAGGAAAAATTGAAGATATATATATTCTTATGGGGTCATAGATGCACACTAAGAGAGGATTTATGCAAAATTGTAATCAAAGCACACAAATATAGAAAAATCGGGGGCAGAGCCGGCGACAATGGTTAGCAGAGGGCAGGAGCCGGGTCCCAAAAATCTAATTAATAATATAATTTTAAATCCCAACAAGAATACAAACTTTTCTTATTTAAAAAGTGAAAACAACAATCAAGGTAGAGCGTTTGTCAATGTGCTACTAAGAAGTATGACGAAAGCGGTATTGTGGTCATCGAGGGTGCAGGCGATGTGACTCACCTCTCCTCTCTTTGGCTCGAACATTCGCCACTCAGCGACAATTTGTAACATGAACGTCAAAAACTTCATTCCCTTATTGACTCTATCATTGGAGGCTTTACGGTACCTACTCAAAGATTTAAAATTTCCGAAAAGGTTAGTGACCTTTTTAGCGAATTTCAATAGGAAAAATGAGCTATTGTAGTAGCCCTTATGGTAAGACCCATGATCGGGAGTAGCAAATGAGCACCGATCATGGTCCCCAGAACACATTTTGAGGTGTCATTAAAAATAATATATATATGTATGTATATGTGTTCGCACTCTAGCGGCCGCATTTTAAGTCCAATTTGGTTCAAATTTGGTACACATGTTGGTTGTCTACGTCGCTCGGACGAGTTCGTTAGCCAAAAAAAATGCAACAACCGGAAGCACTTTTTTACCGAAAGGATATTAGCTAAGTTAAAGGTAATGACAGCAAATGTACATACAATATTGCTGTTTTCTCTGTTGGTATAGTATGCCGGGTTGAACAAACCAATTATTACACATAACCATAACTTAACTATTATCCTTCATCCGATTGTTTTGACAGTTACACCACCCGATAGGGAATCAAAAGGGCTACAAAAAAGGTATCTTGATATTTTTCGTTAAAATGTACGGTTTTTGAGTTATTTAGGTTTGAAATTTTCAAATAGCCACCATTTTGAAACGAAAGATTCTATAGTACCGATTACTTTTCTTAAGATATGTCATTATTAGGTTAAGCTTCATGCCAAGTTTGAACTCAATCAATCAAACCGTTCTCTAGATATGAATCATTTTGCACAAAAAACAAAATGGCGGATATCTGGGAAACGAAGCGTTCCTATGTTTATATGAACTTTTTTTATTATTTTTACTAGTAGAATGAGCTGTAAAAGTGTGGGGATAACTTCGTGAATCACTCTGTATATATGATTTTTAATGACACCCCAAAACGTGTTCTGGGGACCAAGATCGGTGCTCATTTGCTACTCCTGACCTTGGGTCTTACCATAAGGGCCACTGCAATAGCTCATTTTTCCTATGAAAATTCGCTAATAAAGGTTAAAACAACCAGGAAGACTCAAGTCTACACTTTAATAAAAACCTACGGTAACCTAAAAGTTAGAAATTTAAAAAATGCTTCAAAGTTTGAAATCAGATCAGATGTTTAATAATATTGGAACAAACAGCTGTCTTATCTGTTATTTAATGTAATTGGTTGCTAAGGTAATAAATGTAAATACATGTGTTGGTTTATCAGTCTATTCCTAACCTAAGATTTCTTTCCTACTAAATTTACAAATATTAAAATAAAAAGGTTTTTTTTCAAAATGAATTATAGCTTATGTTACTCAGTGATAGTGTAGCTTTTTATTAGTAAAACTATGTTTTCAATCGGTTCAGGTGTTTCAGAGATTACCCCTTACCTACAAACAAACTAATCAATTTTACCTCTTTATAATATTAATATGTCAGAAAGCAAAACTGTTAGTCATTAATGAAATGAATCAAAAATGAAGTGACCGCCATCTTAAAACATGTAGGCCTAATATGGTTTGTGTAGTTATAATAATTCTGTGTCAAATTGTTTCATTAGTTTCCGAAAATAATGAACCATAAAGTTTGGATCGCACATATTTTCCAAATAAATATTAAATGCAAATTTATTGATGCGAGGTAAAACTTATAACAGTCTAAGGGTTTATTTTATATTATACATTGCTATCTTTAAAAGTCAATGGAATAATAATATTTATAATAATGCAATATAATGTGCAAAGAAAGGAATTGCTATTGGTGAATGTAAAACAAATTTCTTTATGATTTTCAAATTAGATAACACAGTCCATAGTTTAATAATAATTGCAATTTACTATAAATTTTACTCTAGATTCATAACATTAATAATGCAGTATATATAGTAGACCATAATTGTAGTAAACTAATAAAAACATTTCATTACTAAAATAAATTATGTATAGGTTTAAGCAGTAAAACAAAACACATTTCGTTTCAGTTGTGCTACTTATGTACTTTAGGAGAGGCCGTAAGTAATTAATCAAGGTCAAAAGATTTGGTACAACATAGAACTGGCGATGGAAAACGGACAGTCTCTGTAACAGCGAGAGGGAGAGTGTAGGATAGTGACGTATGAATGAAGAGCGCCCCTCCACTCTACCCCCCCTTAACACAGCGTGCCTCTGCCAGCGCAGACTGGATGAAGGCGCCAGAGTACTAGGTCGAACTACCACAGCACTTTTCAACACCCAGTCAGCTATCTGTAATAGTTTCTTTATGTGCCATGAGTCACCATGCGAGGGAAGTGAGCAGGGGTGGAGGCCCAAGTTTTCTATATAAAATGATAAGTTGTAAAAAAGAACTTATCAAATTGAGATGGGTCTTTTATTAATATGGTAAGCTTTATCTCACAAGTAATATAAACTATTATACTAATAGGAATCAAGTTTTTTTTATATAGTTTGTTTGAAGCATAATTGTTGAGTCAAGGAAAACCATTTCGAGATCATTTTCTTTTTATGTATATTTTGAAGGAAGTACCTATTGCAGTCGTTACCGTGGTACAACTTCCAAAAATTGTTTACCTAGTTTTTGAAACATAGGCAACTCAAACGTTTATATACATAATATTTATTCTTATACTGTATATATATATATTGAATCTTTAATTATTAGTCCTACCTTCAACTTGTTTGCACTGATGCTTTTGATGCTCTTGCCTTATCTTTCAACATTCTCTCTAGTCTTTGAACACTGGGTAAATTTAACAAAATTAGCCTTAACCTAATTTACCTTGGTGTCCAACATTGCAGGTCATGATGTTCTTCTCCTGTCCTCTCCACTCTCTTGTATTGCATTGCTGGCCCCCAGTTGCAGTCAGGTGACAAATTCTGCCATTGCACTCTTGATTTATATTTGCAACTCTATGTATTACTGGATTTAAAACCCTATTTAACACATTTTTTTCTTCTATTATTTCTTTTATTCTACTTTATGGTGTTTTAAAATCATTCCTCAGTTAAGTCGTTTTTAATGGTTAAATAATTTTTAAGTAACAGATGACAAAGACAGGTGTGTATATATACAAAAAGTTGTAAGTTTTGATAATTTAGTCTTTAATAGTAAAAACTTCTGAAGGAAAAATGTACATAAAATATTTTTTTAAAGTAATTAAACATACGCTCAATAATGTAAAAAGGTCAAACATCAAACAAGCTACCTGGTGGAAGGAAAAAATCCACTATTTTCACAAATACCGTGTTTAAATTTGGAAAAATATACATAATTTTCCGTCCACTTGCGCCATACTCTGTTTGGAAGCAACACGTCAGTAACATAACTATCACTAATAGTCGGAGAGCTGACGAAAAATTTAGGGAAGGTATTTTGGGCAAGTTAAAATAACAAAAAACTAATATTTTATTATTTGGAGAATCTAGAATCCTGAGTCTGGCAGAGAGTTTGCGGTTATTTTGCTGCTGCGCAACCTATGACATTTGCAAAAAAATAAATGAAAAAAATATGTTTTGGGCAACTTGAAATTTATTTCATCTTTAATTTTAGCATCTATTTAACTCAGAAATAAACATCCCAGACGTTTTTTTGGTTTTAAAGTATAACCAGACCCCCCCCCGAATATATGTAATAATTATACCTCAAAAATATACTTTGGGCATTCTGAAATTTTTATAGCATGTTTATTAAATAATATTAAAAATACGTGTAAAGTGCCAGACAAATTAAACGGTTAGTAATATTTCCCAGACGCGAATACAGATTTTAAATGATTGCGACAAAAAGTCTTATGCGTAGCTATAAGTGCAAGAGAGATAGTTTATTAAGACCTACCGGCAGCTGACGGGGCCTTAGCTCGAGTTTACCATATAACGCGGAGTATTTTGGAGTAGTTAATTTTTTTTTTAAATTAACAAATGTAGAATAAATTTATAATAAAAATAGATTATTAAAATCCTTAGAAAAAGAAGACTTTGTAATTAAAGTATTTTGTATCGTAACTGGAATAATAATTTAAAAATTAACATATTCAATTACTTCAACTTTTGTTAAACTAATATTTGAGTGCATTCCTCAAGCAGTGGCGCAGGAAATGTCAGTAACAAACTAGCACAAGGAATTGCCGCTGCTCCCGTGATTTTGGAGAAATCTTGGGTACCAAACATAAAACAAAGGAAGGACTAGGCCACTGTAGTACTTACAAAAAATACAAAGCAAAAATTAATTGGTAAACCACTTGTTGCGAAAGATTTATAAAGTGATAAAATTGTTAGATTGTGAGAAACATTTACTGAAAGCTTTGGAAGATGACAGTCATCCTACAATTGGAAGATCCATCTAGATTGGAATTGATGCAGACAGATCTCCTCAGTAAAGAGGGAGTGAAGGTAGTACACAGCGAAGAGAGTGAAGCATTTACTGAGGGGAAGATGTATCAACTGAACAGCAGGTATTAGTGTCATGCCTATTCAACCATTGTTGCCATAAAAAAAATAGAAACAGATAAAACTACTGCATTGACAGTCCGAGACACTGTAGTTTGACTAACAAAAAGTTCTTGCCGATACCTTTTGATAGCCAGGGAAGCATACCTTCATTCTATGAACAGAGGACAACGCATACCCCCGAGTTTCTTCGCTTGTACCTAAAAATCTGTCCAGAAGCCATTGTAGATTTTCTTCTTCAAAATGGTATAACACTTTAAAATCTTGAACAAGTGTAGGTAAACCGGGCTTATAATGTAACACATCCCTCACATCTAGTCCCTCCCCCCGCCCCCAACAACAAACAACTGCCATCATGCTGAAACACCTTTCATTACAGAGGTGAGTCTGCTACTGACCAACTTCAGAATTTTTGAAGGATATGCTTTATATTTTAATTAAAATGTATAGGTTATGAATTTCCATTTACTTCAATATGAACTTAATGAATCAATTTTGAAGGATTACCTTATACTCCAAGTGGAAGGATTTCTTTCAAATTATGCAGGTATAAGGTTATCCACTGTTTTATGAATATGACCGAAAACTTTGGTATAATGTCTGCAACACTTAATGCAAGGGGTAAATAAATTTGTTTAGTGCTTAGATTATAGGAACTTCAAAATATCTCTGGACCTGTAAGCCGACTTGAAAGGTATTTTTGTCCTTGAGTTTATAAACTATATGTTAAAAAACCAAAAACCATTTAGCCTAAAGAAAATCTTAGTACAAAGGTTTTAGCTGGGTGGCATCCTTCAGTCTTTAACAAATTACAAATCAAGGGTGCGATATAAATTAAGCCTCTGGTTTTTGTGTTCTTTGGCTAAACCTTTTAAACTCAAACGAGATGCTGAAAAATGTTGAGCACCCAGTCATATTCAGGTTTCTTACAATTATGACACTACCGCACTATATTATGTTTGAAATCGATTTTCTTTTTCTTTTTACATATTATGAGGTAGTCGTTGCTCTTTTATTTATTGCATTACAGGCTGTAATTTAACCATTTGATGTTTTATTTTAACAATTTATTATATTAAAGTATAAAATAATAAAACTAACTTGATGGTGTCTATTCTAAAGGATTGTTTTTTGCTGATAATCACTCCACAAGTGGATCAAATAATATGTCTATGGATATATGTGTCTTTCACTTTCACAATACCATACAGCAGCAGTTCCCAAGCTGAGAAAATAAACTGTAATGGCAGACGCTATAACCTACCGTGTGTAGAAGCTAGTAATGTTCTGACCTGGCAGCAGACGCAGTGCCGTCTCACTCACGCGCTTAAGTTCAACACTTCCCATTACCCTCTCCCCCCCCCCCCCCCTTAGGCACTGTCACCACTCCACTGCTATTGTCTTAAGTTATTTTTGCCCAACTAGTCAGTTCAGTTCCTGCTTGATACCTGTCAGCAGTGGTCTGCTGTGTCTTTGTCCCCACAATTGTATGCATTTTTCTTGGTCTTTATCTACGGAAATAAACAACAATATTCTTTGGTGTCATCGTGTTAGTTTGAGTGAGTTTCACACAATTGTAGTGCAACAATCATGGATAAGTGGTTGAAAACTGGGACAGTGAAAAACCAACAACCTGCAGAAAGTCAGGTACCTAACAGACTTAGTACATCCCAGGGCAAGGCAGATTAGTAAACCTCAGAAATCTTGTACTGGAACTTGCCCAAAGAAACGGAAATATTCAAGTGAATATTTGAAATATGGTTTTTTGTTTACTGGGGATGAGGAAAACCCAAATCCTCTGTGTTGGATATGGAGAGATATTAAGTAATGGCAGCATAAAACCTTCCTTCCTTACTTTTACGCCATCCAGAAACTAAAGACGCTCAGTACAAGACAAAAGAATTTAGCCATTTTTAAAGACTTTCAAAAAATTATGGAAAAGGTATAAATGTTTCATCTTATTTAGTATCAGCGACAATGAAGATGCTGTGGAAACAGCTTACAGAATTAGTTACATTACTAAACGGGTCAAAAACCACACTATTGCTCAGGATTTGATAGCTCCTTTTATAAAAGATGCTGTGGAGTGTATGTTTGGTCAGGACTGTGTTCGCAAAGTTACCACTATACCGTTGTTAAACAATACAGTAACACGACGGATTTGAGATATATCAGATCACATCAAAGGATCTGGATAAAAAATTAAAGGATATTTAATTTTTCTCTATTCAAGTTGACGAAAGCAAAGACATTGCTAACCTAGCGATCTCACTTGTCACTGCAAGGTATTAATGTCGATAAGGAGCTCGAAGAGGATTTGTTATGCATTGAGTGAGCGAACAACAGGGAAAGAAATATTTATGTGATATACTTATGTGAAAAGGAAATCGATTTGACTAAATGGTGTGGTATTTGTACTGATGGAGGAAAATCCATGTCTGGCTACCACGTTGGCCTTCGTGGAAGAATAAATGAAATAGCTCCCCTTTGTAGCATTGAATCATTGTTGCCTCCACAGGCAAAGCCTTGCATAAAAAAATGCCAACTTCTTTGAATACTCAATGAAGCAGTGAAAGAAAGAAATTTTGTTAAAGCCAATGCAACAAACTCCAAACTGTTTAAGTACTTTGTGCGGACGTGGGTGGTGTGCACTCCACACTGCTTTTGCACACTGAAGTCAGGTAACTGTCTCGTAGAAAGGTCCTCACACGATTATTTGAAATCAAACTTGAACTACAAGTCTTTTTTGAAAAACATTCTTTTCATCTGGGTTATAAGGTTTCACGACAGTGACTAGCTTCAAAAGCTTGTTTACTTGGCAGACACTTTTTTTTTTAGATAAATAAACTAAACCTAAAGCTTCAGAACAGCTCAATGACAGTATTTCAAGTATCAAAACAAAATTGAGTCCATGTTGAAAAAAAACTACTTTTGGAAAAGCTGCACTGAAAACAATCGGGTTGAAATTTTTGAAACACTTCACAGCTTCTTGAATGACAACAACCTCCCCGATTTGCTGAGGTTAAACATAACACACTGCTACACTTGACAAACCTCAAAAACACTTTCAGGAAGTATTTCCCGGAGACGGAGAAAACTGGATTGCAGATCCTTTTAGTGAAGACAACTTAAGAGACAGGTACGCTTACCATTCAAGAAAAGGTGAAACTTATTGAACTTTCGACAGATTCTCCCTCGAAGTTGGTTTTCAAGACAAAAAGCCTTGGACATTTCTGGGCAAGCAACAGTGATGAGTATGAACCTCTTTCTAGAAAAGCACTTCATACTGAACTAGTGGAGTAAATATATATAATTATACGCTTTTTAATAGAATATTTATATTTTACAAGTATTTTTGTAGTTTACATATAAATGTGTAAGTACACATACAGATAGCTTTGTATGTACATAATGTCATGGAGGTACAATTTTAGTTAAACATGTATAAGGGGAAGGAAAAAAGGGAACCGCTGCCATACAGTATAAAAAATAGTTTTACCTGACTTCTCTGAAGTCTGTAAATTATAATTGTATAGTATTAGCCTGTGCAGGTACAAAATGTGTTTTTGCCATTAGCTTAACACCATTGTAAATACATTTATTTATGGTCACCTCATAGGGGATAGACTAAAAGTTATCAAGACATGTAGACCAGTTTCAGATTTCCTAGCACTTTCATTCGCATTTTGGAGTTAACTAATTATTTTATGTTCAAATTAAAGGAAACAACATATATATATCCCTAAAACTTTAAAAAAATCTACAGATGTCTGGCCAGATAGGGAAAAGTGTTATTTGCCATAGAAAGTGGAGAATGAAGTATGTTAGGGAATAAAGATATGTAGCGCAGTCACCAAAAGATGTATTTTCTATTCCAGAAACATCCGGTGTCATGTGATACTCTTGAAAATCACCTTCTAATTTTTTTACGACCTTTTCTACAGCTAAATTATAGTGTATACCAACTCAGGGTGAGGCGGAAATAGTCGACCGGAATAATACCCTTACCCTTGGGTCTATTGTGCGAGTCTACTGTTTCCACCTTATTTATCCTGAAGTGGTATAGACTATAGATAATTCCAAACTTGGGGGACTATAAGAATTTAAAAAATCAGATATTCAGAAGGAACGAGGAAAATGCTAAAACATGATTTCTCAGCTTCAAAATGAATGAAACAATTTAGCTTATTTTAATTTGCCAAAGTTAGTCCAGTCGGTTTTTATTTAATACAGTCAACTCCCGATTAAACGGGATCGGTTTATACGGGTTGCGGCTCAACCGGGCCAAGAGACGAGAGAGGTGGTGGGGCGAGAAGTGAAAAAATGCGGGTGACAGGAGGGCGGGCGGCCTTGTAGCAAACGAATAACGACTAACACGAAACTGATGCTACTGCAATCACGAGTAGCATCTATTCACGTTTTGTTAGAGAATAGAGCAGCAGTTATAATCTGCTACTATTGAGTAGCAGTTATATTATTGACATAACAAATCTTTAGCCGAAAGTGCACACGGCACAGCTCTGAGTTACATCTTTGAAAAAGGAAGCAAACCCCAAAAAACAAAAAACTCTGACGGACTATTATAATCGTTGTTGAACATTCTGGACTATTTTAATCGTGTTTGAACATTGTAAGTAATATATTGCTGTAATGCTATTTCAATCTAAATAATGTTGTGTTTGTGGTTTTTTATACGTTTTAGGAGTGATTAAAGGTACAGTATAAGCATTATGTTTATAATTCTTGCATAATACCTTGTATTTGGTCCCTATACTATAACGAATTGCTTTAACCGGGATTTCACATTATCCGTGATGGTCTTGCCGGTAATTAACCCGGATAATCGGGAGTTGACAATAGTAGTAAAAGGGGAAAATTACAGAGGCAAAAGCAACAAGTAAATTTAGGAGAAAAAAAAATTAAGAAATACCAATCTAGAAGAAAATCTTTTAATACAATTTCAATTATAATACACCAAAAATATAGGCTACCTATTACTTAAATTGGATCACATTAAAATTAACAAATATCACATCACTTGATATTAACAAATAAAAAAGAAATATTATTTTAGCAATAATGATACATTTTATCATTACTAAATATATTGAGCAACATTCTTAAATTACAGTTGCTAAAAAACATTTTTGAAAACCAAAATTATTTTACAATGGAGAATATTTTGAACAAATTATAAGACTTTGAAAGCAATTAAACAAATAAACTTACTTGAAAGTTAAAGTTTATTACAAAATTTATTGGAAATTGTTTACTTCATCACTGTGCACAATATGACTTTAAAAAATTCAAAGGTTTTTCTGTGCCACAAAGAGTAGACACATTGGTGCTGACAGTGCCACATTTATCACTAGGCAGCGGACTCAGGGGGTTTGCAAACCACAAATATTGGGTTCTTCTTCTGAAACCGATTTGGGTGCAAAAACATTCAAAAGTTCTACCATTATAAATTTTGAGCCCATTGCAGTAGCTTCATTTTCTTTGAAAATTCTCTTTAAGTGACCATTTCTGAAAGCTTGTTTGTTTGAAAACAACATTTTCAGTGATCGAAATAGTTTTTGTTGCAAAAGACCAGCAGTTTGCTACCGGACAATCTTTGACGGAATTGAAAAATGAAGATAAGGAGTGGCAAGTGAAAACGAGGAATTTTAAGGTACTGGGCATGGAATTTTGTAGTGGATTATCAGCAGCACTGCCCTCTTCTCAATTTATAAAGTTTTTGAAGGGTTTAAAAAACATTTCCAATTTTTTTTGTAGCTTATACTTTTTTTTAGAAATCAGTTCAGTTTAACATACATAGACATTGAATATTAGTTTACCATTACTGTTTTAACAAAAGTGCAAAGAAAAACCCATTATAGGTCTTTTTTTACTTCACAAAATCTATAAGGAGAAAAAAACATGGGGTCCGCTGATCAAATTTGGACTAGGGCCTAAAAGACCTAAATCAGGCACTGAGTGAATAATCTCAAGTTGTGTAATATACAAACGTACTACAATTGTTTTTTTAGACATAGAATTGTGGTTAAAACTTATACAGGTAGTTTATTAAAATAAGTAACAAATCAACAGAAAATTCTAAACATAATTTAACACACAAGAAACATGAAGAAACAATGAATTTTTAAAACTAATATTATTTTGTAATTTTAGAAAGGAATTCCCTTCTGGTGTTCATGCATAGTTGCCCTCTGAATAAAAACTAAGGATATGCTTAATAAACTGTAAGAATTTGTATTCAATCCAATTAATACAAATTCTAATAAAATCGTAATAGAGATCAAAAAATCTAAACATTTTCTACCATTAAATGTTCTAATATTTTGTCTAAAATATTAAAAATATATATTATTCCTTATTTTTGTCAATTTCTCCGCATATTCAGAGTTTTTTTATAGTTCGAGGTACAGTCAGCCCCAATTATCGTGGTTCTACTGCAATAGTAAATAGTTTATGCACAATAATGTGTATGACTTGAATTGAAACAAAATCTTACAGTTGGAATTGATTTTTTAGAGTTTTGAAAATAAAAATGACTGCATTAAATAAGCACTGACTATTGTACCTAATTTGATATAGGAGATATGTGTATTTAAGAAAAATTAATACAAAAGGTAGATCTTGTATTTTATCCAATTAGTTTTGTAAATATAAAGTGAGGTACGGTTTGGCAGCAATTTTAAATGAAGATATATGATATTTGATGGATCATGGATCTTTTGTAGAAGTATTTGATTTCAAGTTATTGATAGTATCAGTTTTACTGATACTATCAATAACTTGAAATTTAAATCAAATACTTCAAATACTTATACACTGTACTTATAATGTGCCCGATCATAATATTAGAAAATTTTTTTAAATTAAATTAAGCAACTTATGTTACTCTTGGAAAAGGGAGTAAAAATAAGTAAATTTTATTAATTGCATGTGATTTTAACATCAACATTATGGAGACAAATTCTTTTTCTTTGAGGTTTGATGAGATTATAAAATACGAAGCTCGTCCAGAAAGTAAGTACCGTTTCGTTCTACAGCCGGCACAGCGCTAGCGACGATGTTCCGCGCATGCGCTCTAGTCTCCTTGGTTCGTTGTTGAACAGGCTGACGCAATTACGGCAAAATTTTGCTGTGTTTACATTAGTTAGTGTGCACTCAAAATGTTTAAAACAATTTCTGATCCTGCGGACTGTGAAATGCGTTCTGTAAAACGATTTTGAACGCAAGGAACATGAAGCCTGCTGAACATAATCGCCAACTTACAGAAGTTTATGGAGAAAAATTTATCAGTGATGGAATGGTAAGAGCATGGGTTCGGAGCAATGATGGGCGAACCAATGTTCATGACGAGGCTCGCAGCGGGCGGCCATCGGTTGTGAGTGATGAATTGGTTGAAAAAGTGAATGAGAAAATTCGTGGAAACATAAGAATGCTTTCTGATGAATTCCCACAAATTTCAAAATTTATTTTGCATGAGATTGTGGTTAATTGCTTGAATTATCGCAAGTTGTGTTCCCGTTGGATTCCGAAAATGCTTACGGATGAACACAAAAAGAAGCGACTTGGCAGTGCATTGACTTTTCTCACCCGTTACAGTGATGAAGGAGAATAATTCTTAAACAAGATTTTTACAGGCGATGAAACTTGGGTTTGTCATGTCACTCCAGAGTCCAAACAACAGTCAATGGGGTGGAGACACTCATGACCCCCCAAAAAACAAAAGTTCAAAACAACTTTGTCGACAAGAAAAATCATGTGCACTGTATTCTGGGACAGAAAGGGCATTCTGCTTGTTGATTTTCTACCCAGAGGAGAAACAATCAATGCGGAATGATATTGTGAAACACTGAGAAAACTTTGGAATGCGATTCAGAACAAAAGACGCGGAATGCTTAGTGAAGGCATTGTGTTGGATTCATGACAACGCACGTCCCCAATCTGCTGGTTCCACTCAAAACCTTATTCCAGAATTTGGTTGGGAGCAATTTGACCGTCCGCCGTACAGCCCTGATCTGACACCTTCCGATTTCCACTTGAAGCGGGATTCCGGAGGGCGCCGCTTTGACAGCGATGACGATGTTGACAGCGGTGCTCGGCAATGGCTCTCGTCAATCTTTCTATGAAGAGGGTATAGAAAAGTTGGTTCCTCGCTACGACAAATGTCTAAACTATTTTTGAAACTATGTAGAAAAATAGTTTAAGATATCCTCTTTCTTGTAGAAATAAATTTTGTTGAAAAAAAAAATTGTCTGTATGTTTTTTCTCAAAACGGTACTTACTTTCTGGACAAGCCTCGTAGTTTCTGTGACAAAAGTCAGACTAGTACTGACAAATAGAGACACAGGTGAATTATGAAGTAGTTCACAGGATGAACTTGCATCCGGGGTTATCACATTCTTAATTATTATGTTCAATACAAAATTGTTTAAATCGTTTTTTAAGATGTTAATTAAAAGGACGGCAAATAGTGCATACATTAAAAATGCTGTAAATAAGTAAAAGGCAGTTTGGCAGATCGTTAACAGGGATCTTGGTAAAAACAAAGAGGCAGATAGGGGAACAATTGTTGAGAGATAGTGGTAATTGTGTAATATATGAACCAAGATAGTGCTAATTGTGTAATATAT
>JAGFPH010020662.1:0-14020 GCA_018207615.1 Philaenus spumarius | reverse complement strand
CTATCAAAAAACAGATTTCAAAACAATAAAAACACAAGATACCAAAACCGGCCATCGTCATTTAATTACGAAAGAACTTCAAAACAAGACAAACCTTCAATAATAGAAACAAGTACCTTTACAGATAGTAATAATCCAGACAATCTGGAAACCATAAATAATAAATCAAAAATAATTAGAAAAATAGTTTCAAATAAAGAATCATTAGATAGGTAATCTGATCAAAAACATAAAATTTAGAAAACAACTCCAAACATGGCTTAAAAACATTGCCTTAAAAAAGGAATATATCAACCCTTAGGAAAATGTCTATAAAGAGTTAATAAAAATAATCAAATGTAATAGAACAGTAAATGAAAACACAGCTACTACTAAATTTAAATAGATGTAATTATGACATAAAAAAAACAATAGATAATCTAAAAATATGACTCAAACAAAATAATCCTAATACAATTCTAGAAATAATTGATTTGATAATAGCAGTAAAAATTCCAATTTAAACAATACACAAGTATAAAAAGAAAAAGTATGAACAAGATACAGCAAACATATATTATTTACTAACCTGGCTCGAGGTGCCTATATCCATGGTCCGTATCCTTTTCGGTTTAGGAATACCAGAAGGACCTCTGGTGAGAAGAAAATCCCATATCACATACGAACATTCCCTAATCCATAGTTCTCAAAAAATCATATATAAATCCTACTATCTGTAACTAATGAGACTTACAAAACATATTATAAACGCATAGGAATTAAAACACAAGTAGTGACACTTTCCTACTAACAAAAAAAAATCTTTTTTTTTTTATAAGATAGATAAAATTAAAAGAACAATCAGTGTTTTGT
Source organism: Philaenus spumarius (assembly GCA_018207615.1). NCBI lineage: Eukaryota > Metazoa > Arthropoda > Insecta > Hemiptera > Aphrophoridae > Philaenus > Philaenus spumarius. The sequence continues at coordinate 13,168 of JAGFPH010020662.1, read as the reverse complement.
GTTATAAAAGTGCTAGAAATGGAAAAAGTACAGTGATTTTTTATAAGGGCTACATGGAACTCCAAGCCCGCCTATAAAAAATAGGAATCAAGAAAAAAAAAAGAAAAAGAAAAGCTTATTAGCGTATTTCCATAGGAAAAATGAGCTATTGCAGTGGCCCTTATGGTGAGACCCAAGGTCGGGAGTAGCAAATGAGCACCGATCATAGTCCCCAGAACACGTTTTGGGGTGTCAAAAAAATTAATATATATATACTCTAGCGGCCGCATTTTAAGTCCGATTTGGTCCACGTGTTGGTTGTCTATGTGGCTCGGACGAGTTAGTTAGCCAAAAAAATCCAACAACCGGAAGTACGTTTTTTGACCGGAAGTAACAATTTTTTGAGATTTTACTACGAGAATGAAATTTTTTAGAGTTTTTCTAACAATATAAATGTAGGATGTTATGCTGCGCATTTTGTTTTTTACGCGACCTTATAGCTCGCTTGGTTCTCCCAAAATCGACAAAAACGTAAAATACCATAAAAGTACCCAGTTCAAAGCCAAGTGATGCAAACTCGCGAAACCACTAGGAGAAAACAAATTCTAATAATATATTGCGTACACACAGACAGCTGTTCAACGCCTTCGTGAGTAGACCTATTTTCGAAATTGTTGGTTGAAACCCTAAAACATAGGCATATAAACTTAATTTTGGAAATTTGCTCAACTCACGTCCAGCTGCGTGGTCGATTTATTATACCTTTAAATACCTTATTATGGACCAATAAGTATAATCAAGGCTCATAGTCATGTAAACAAACTCGAGACAAAAAACTATTTAAGCTAAGAGAAAGAATTTGAGAATTCCAATTTGACGATAATTAATTTCGAAACATATAAACCTTTATTTTCTTCAAAACTAAGTAAAATGAGTTTTGAAAATTTATAGAAAATAAAACAGAATAAGTTTTTATTTTTGCTCTTTGGCGACAGTTGTACTAAAGTAAGTTGACTAATAGCAATAAAAATAAACAAATTCATATTGGGTGTTTATCACAATCAAATTAATACCCAATATGTTTAATACTTGACAGTTTATTAGTTTCTTTCACCTTTGGTTATAGATCTTAATAAAAGTCCATAATCAAAGGTTTAACAGATATTATTCTCTGGCTAGCAGTCCGACTCTACGGAAGACGGAAGCCCAGAAAGGGCATGGCTCTTGGTATTATTATGTTTTGGACATGGGACATGGGTAACAAAATTTAAAAAGTCGATATTACGATTTTAAAGTCAAAATTTCGGATTTATAAAAAGTCGAAATCAATTTCGAGATTTTAAAATGTCGAAGTTTTGAAATGTAATGTTCGGATTAGTTTATATTATTTTGTTACAGTACCTACCTGGGCGATCAAGCATCGCTCAGTATAATTTTGTTTTGTAAAATTGTTGAAGAGAAAACTTCTTTAGGCACGTTGTGCACCCCGTAAGAAAGCATTTGCGGGTGAGGAAAAAAGTATGAAATCGCGACACCGCCACCGCCACCGCGAGTATATATATATACTGTGGTATATACATTTGCGGGTGAGGAAAAAAGTATGAAATCGCGACACCGCCACCGCCACTGCGAGTATATGTATATACTGTGGTATATACATTTGCGGGAGAGGAAAAATGTATGAGATCGCGACACCGCCACCGCCACCGAGAGTATATGTATTAAATATTATATTTATTGGTTATTTTTAACTAGTAATTGTATTGAAACAATTTAAACAAGATTATGGATGGAAATTGATTTTTCTGAGTGTACTTAACTTATTTTTGTAAAGCATTTGTAATAATTCTGAAATGTATTTTTTTTCTTTTATGTAATATAACTGAAATAATTATGTATAGTATTTTATATTGATAAATAAAACAATTCGTGTTACATTATTTCCTAAACATTACAACATTTTTAAAAACGCACAACGCGTGGGTAATGAAGTTTTTTTGTTATTTTAGAATACAGGGCACATTACATTTTAAATTTTTTTATCACTATTATTTTTGTCATTTCATTTTTTTATGTAAAATAGAACATAACTGTTACTTATTGATAAATAAATAAAAATATTTTTTAAATAAGACCTCGTAAAAAAATTTCTCAGCAATGCCAAAATTGAACGATCAAAGCTAAAGGAGTTTTCACTTCTACCGGCAGTCCCCCGACTGCATGTTTTTTTTTTTTTTTTTTTAGGAAACTGGATGTAAATACGAATCACTTACTGATTAAATATGAATATTTTTGATCTTACGTACACTGTTTATTTAAACTGTTTATTTAAATTTAAAAAAAAACATGAGTGCAATTAGTTTAACATTTTATTGTAATATAATATCTGCTATATTATAGTATTTTTACAGTTGATCTATTATTATGTATATATGTTTGAATACACTCAGCTTTATCATGACTAAATCGCATATTAGCTCTTTCGCCTACTTAAGCTGGTCGTTCACTAGGTCGGTAGAGAGGCGCGACGCGGCGCAGTAGCTTTCTCCCCATTTTTATCACCTAATATTCAGTCATGATTTGACAGTATTCAAAGATAAAACTATTCTCTGCACTTTGTTATAATAATATTTCATTTCTGGGCAAAGCATGTATTCCTAAATTACTATTAGGCCTAGTTGTTAGCAGTCTTGTAGTAGCAACATAAAAACTGGTGTTTTCAAAATAATAAATTTGAAATTGGTGTATATTTTTATACAGTTCTACTTAGAACTAAATAACCAAACTTTTTTAAATTTAAAAAAAAAAATTTTTACTACTTTTTGTGTAGGCCTAAAGTTTAACTTTTCCTTCCGTTACTGAAATTTTTTTGTTTCTTTAGCTTTGTAAATTTTACATCAATCAATTTTTACTAGCATATATGAATTATTTGAACCTTTCTCTATAAAAAAGCTATGGAACACTTTTTGATTGGTTTGTAATTACTATTTGGCGAATTTTTTGAAAATATGCTTGCACACGCAACAAAATGGCTTGGCATTGCAAACAAAAATAACATGGGCAGTTTAAGGGTTTTAATTAACATACATGAACTTGAGACATTACGTTTTTGAAAGGATCAACAGGTTGGTTACACTGTTGTATCCATTTAACTAATAATCTATAAATTTATCGCAAAAAGTTTTCATTTTTCCTAAAAATAAAAAATTTTCAACACAATTATAACATTTTGTATGAAACAAACCTTAATTATTTTTGCCATAGTTTTTCTAAAAGGTGAAATACTTTTTTTGTATAAATATTGTATGCAAGTAAGTAAAATTGAAAGGAAGAGAGACAAATAATTGTTTGTTAGTAATGAATCTAGAAAATAGATTCACCTTTGAATTTCGACACGTGCAGAAAGACTATGATAACAGTTTGATATGTACGAATGTTGCCGAGGAAAGTCGAAGTTATCCGAACCCAACAAATTCCGACCTAGGCCCAACGAACACAGAAAAATAATAGAAGCTACAAAAAATGCACTAACAAGATTGTATTTGGATAACCTAACAATGTTTATTTATTGTGATCTATGCTAACAAGCACTTACCGTAGTTGTCACCACAGCTGCCATCTTGCGGTAGGCAAACCCGCTTATTGACGGTCCAAATTACAATATATCTTTAAACCTTTTCTTATGAAAAATGCCACACGTTGCGGCGTCAAATTATAATCTTTCAACTTTTGTGAGAGAAATGCCACACGTTGTGGAATTAATTACAATATATCAAATTATTTAAATTATTAAATTGGATAGCCCACGTTGTGGAACTAAGTTATAATACTATTAGATTACTAATGCAATTCAAAACACAAAATAGGTTTACAATTTTAATACTTCTTTAATTGAAAGAAAGAAAAATTAATATATATATGTACAATTATTCTCAAAACAAGTTAATTCAAATCAAATGTTCGTTATAGTCTTTATAACACTCTTAGTATCTCGGGGGGTCAGTGCCGACTTTTCCCAATATTATTTTATTGAAAACAAAAGTAATGATTAAAAAACAGTTATTCTAGATAAAGATAAAAATTGAAAAGGGGAAAGGATTTTCAATGTGTTATAATGTATGTGTATGTAGGTGTATCAAAAGGGGAATTATATCGAAGTTAAATTTATACTGATGGTCCAAACAAATTCTTCTTATAAAAGTATTTTACAAAGTCTTTCCAAAATATGTAATATTAAAGTTTTCACTGATGGATGGTTTGAAATATAGATAGAGTTAATTCAGGTAAGTACTTATAGGCCTATGGATAGATCTCACCCAGTTTATAACTTCTTCTTCTGGTTATGGGACTTTAAATGATTATTTATTATTATTACACTTCACTTGGGTTAAGGTAAGTTATTTATTTAAACGTAGACAAAGTTTGAACACTAATAATCTTCAATTTATTGGAGAGCGTTGGTCATAGGTCTTGCTTCTTAGGCGTCTCTTCAACAATTAAAATCCTGGGATCAAAAGTGGCTTGCTTTGGGCCTTCAGGAAATGGGTACATAAGGCCTGGTGAATTTCGTATCTTCTGGGGTTTGGATTATTGTACAGAAAAGTGTAATTTAAAATGTAGTGTATTTATTTGGTGTTGTTTTGATTAAATTTTGAAATAATTTTGTTTTACAACTAATATGGAATAATAAAATTAAAAAGAAATTGATTAAATAAGAAAATTGCATGAAAATACCAAAAATAGCTCCTTGTACAAATTATTTTCTAACATCTACTATTTACAATTAAAACTATACATTTGGCTTTTAAACTGGGGTTTTCCGCGTTGCAAGCGGTCACATGACTGTGGGCGGGGCTTAATAAACATGTCGTCTTCATCTATCTAGCTTCAACCGTTGTTTCGTCGACTTTCAATGGATTGTTATGGCTTAACGGTATTTCCTATGAAATTTTGCCAAAGACATTTTTGATGAAGAATCTTTCATTCTATCTAATGGTGTTCTTCATTTTTTGATTTGAATTTTGGTTCTCTTAGGATCGATGATTGTATTTCTGATATGGCCTAGATTTTAGTATGCCGGTCTGATTTCGAGTCGATTAAAAAAGTGAGTTTCGGTCGAACGCTTGTTGATGGAGTTAATCTTATAATTTGGATGGATTGGTTGGTTAATTTAGATGAATTTTGATATAGGAAAGATATAGATACGAGGTCTGGAAATCTTATTAATTACGTAAAATGTTATCGAAAGTCGGGTGTTTTAGAATCTTGTTAATTTATTGCTTGCAATTCCGTCCGCTAGATGCCGTCGGTCGGATTGTTTCTGAATGATTTTTACTATCAATCTTCTGTCTCTCTCGCACTCATGCGTGTTTAGTTGAAATACATTAATGTATGATTCTTTTGGCTTGTTAATAATTTTGTGGTATATTTTGAATTGTTACAAAACATGGGTTCATTTTTAGTGAGCACTTTTCAATCACACTTCGTTTTACAATACTTAGCGTAAAGATACAAATTTGAAACTTAGCACAGTTAAACTATATTAAATGCGGATGCTAATGGTGTAATTGAAAGTATTAATTTTAACTTAAATGCAGTTGTAATACGTAAATTAAGTTGACAGTTTACAGTCATTTTTAAATCGTGACATGAAAAAGTTAGATAGTGGGGAAATTGCGTATTTTTAGGGCAGGTGAATTACAAAAGCGTATAAAAGTTGTCTTAATAATAAAATCGAATGAAAATATATAATTTTTTAATTTGGCCTTTGGCGATAGCTTTATGCGGCCCGACGACTACCGCTAAATGCGCTAGGCTGCCGCTTGGAGTTTACAAATTACGGTTTTGAAAGGCATACTTTGAGTATATTTGTATATACAGCATACAGCTAAATATAACTTCTTAGATTAGTTACCGACAAGTATTTATTTTTTAAATCATTGTTTATTACTATATTGCAGAACTTATTTTTAGATACTTGAAACATACATTAGCTTTATACACAAACTTTCAGCCTTAATATTCCGCCGTTTAAAATCTCCCTTAAGGCGGCACTACCCTGTCCGCCATATTGAATCTGATTCACATTAGCATTAGAGCAATGCTACAGAATAAATTAATTTTTTTCTGTTAATTCGTGGAATAAATAAAAAAAAATTGGTTCAATTTTGAAGTACTGTCATATGCGGATGTTGATTGCTAAATACATTTTCAAAAACCGTTTTATTGTTTTCATAAACCTATGATATAAATAGTAAACAAATAGTAAACTTTATTAATTTTTTACTCAGTTGCAAAAAGAGATATTGCAAAAAACCTTAGCAATCAATTCCCACAATCTACTTTACTTTAAGAAAAAAAAAAAAAATACAGCTTTCGTTTTTTGACAAAAGCAACACAAAAATATGCTTTGGTTATTTAAGATTGAAACTGGTACCCAACTTTGCCGTTTTGAATGAATGGAACCGAGCCTTAATATCTCCCAAGATCTCTAGATAGAAAAGGTTACCTCATTCGGGAAATATCAAAAAAAGTGGAGTGGGGGCTGTGACGTAGTTATTGGTACAACTATACAGTGATTAAAGTTTTGTCGTTTACGTTTATACGCGTTACCATTGAAGAAACAATACTATAAGAAGCGAAACCTAATGGGTTTTAAGCGGACGCTTGTGTGGTAGTTCAGATCGAAGTCACTCGGAGCGCCACCAGTCTTTTGCTGCTCTTTGAGACGAAACTGACATTATAGGCAGAGTTTAAATTTCGCCGCACCACCAGACAGCGAATATATCTGCCTCTTGCACTGTCTGGCACAAACTGTTTTGACCTCCTTTCAACATCCCCAACGAAGAGAATAATTTAGTTTTCGTTTTGGAGGGAGCAAGCACATGTTTCAATATTTGGCGCACGTTGCAACTACATTATACAGTACTGTCGAACAATGATTTATTATTGACAATGTTTTTAATACCCAAATTATAAAATTTGGCATACATTTAATACTTTTTTTAATGAATTAAAAACAATTTTAAGGAGTAAATGATTTTTTTGTAACTTACAATGATTTTTTTGTAACTTAACGTAAAAATGTTATGTCAAATACTGTATAAAAATTATCTTAAATCTCCAATTAACATTATTTGAACATGGCTGAATTTGATTTGATAATCTATTACTGTAAAATATTGTAAAGTCTTCTAAGTTTGTGTGTTGAAAAAATATCCCATACAAGGTAAATGTAAAATATGCATGCAACAGTAATTAACAAATAAACACTTTATTTCGTAAAATCGGACTTAAAATTGGTAAAATATTTAACGAAATATACAAAAACTTAGGTAAAATTGCAAAACAGTTTTTGTTTTGACACCAAACATACATATTTCAGCCTTTCTCAAATAAGGTGTTAGATTGTTCATTACTGCTTTTGGGATATTTAAAGCTTATAAAAAGTATTGTTTTCCAGGCAATACTTATGACAGTTTGGCGAAAAAGCTCTAAAAGATTAATTTATTTTTATGGTCAATATTTTGAACTGGGAGAAAAAAACCAGAAATGTGACACAATGAGAAGGCTTAAGCTTAAAATTGAAATACAGTTGTATACAATAGCTTAAACAAGTTTTTCATTATGTTTTGTACGCACGTTAAAAATGTAACCGCAATAGATAATTACATTTAAAAATTTAGTAATTTGTCGTTTTATTGATATCAGAAATTTTAAAAATGTCACACTTAAGGTTTAATAATTAATCTATATATATATAATTCAATGTATGTACGTTTGTCTGTATGTTTGTCCTTTATGCGTTACCAAACCGTCCATCCTATTGCTTTGAAATTTTGCATATTAACACAGGTTAACCCTGGGAAGGTTTTAGGCCATTTACCGAAGTCCTAGGACATTAGGGCTACGCCCCAGTGGCCCTCAAAGTTTCAATGTTAATCTTATGGAAGGTCAATCTTAAGGAAGAAGAAGAAATATTTCTTTTGATTTTATCAGGGGCACAAAAAACAGCTGTTCGTATGAAAAACTTAAAACAGCTGATTTTGATCAACAGCTGATTTTGATCAACAACTGATTTGGATCAAAAAATGAATATAATTTTAGGTTAGGTAAATCAAGCAATGAGCAGAATCCCATTATAATTTACATCGGCCCTCATGCTTACGAATTACAGGCTTTCAAAGTTTCAAATTAAGCAATAGCAAAGCATTGCCGGGTCAGCTAGTCTATATATATAAAATTCAATGTATGTACGTTTGTCTGTATGTTTGTCCTTTATGCGTTAACAAACCGTCCATCCGATTGCTTTGAAATTTTGCATAGTAACACAGGTTAACCCTGGGAAGGTTTTAGGCCATTTACCAAAGTCCTAGGACATTAGGGCTACGCCCCAGTGACCCTCAAAGTTTCAATGTTAATATTATGGAAGGTCAATCTTAAGGAAGAAGAAGAAATATTTCTTTTGATTTTATCAGAAACAGCTGTTCCTATGAAAAGCTTAAAACAGCTGATTTTGATCAACAGCTGATTTTGATCAACAGCTGATTTTGATCAACAACTGATTTGGATCAAAAACTGAATATAATTTTAGGTTAGGTAAATCAAGCAATGAGCAGGATCCCATTATAATTTACATCGGCCCTCACGGATACGAATTACGTGCTTTCAAAGTTTCAAACTAAGCAATAGCAAAGCATTGCCGTGTCAGCTAGTTACTTTATAAATGTTACATTTGTGTTTAAATGTACAGGCAAATAACACAATAACTAGATCAGCTGTCCGATTATTAAAAGCACGTAGTTAGACATTTTACTAATAATAAATCAGCTGTTAATTGTAAATACAAAAATACTATACAATTTACCACAACGGTTTGAATTCCTTAATTCCTTTTTGAATTATTAATCCCTACTTGAAGTAGTAAAATGACACAATGAGAAGGTTTAAGCTTCAAATTGAAATATATGTTATGAGCGTACGTTGAAAGGTTCTCTCAAACAAAGGGCGAGCTTCTAGACAAAAATAAATAACGTGGGGAATTTTTAAGATTTTATAATTTGTATTTTTTAACAAACTTAAAATGAGGAAATGATAAATTTTATATTTTTGGGAATGTTTGGGCTTCAAATTGGTACATTTGTCATGAGCCTAACTGGTGACGCCCAAACTAATGGATCTTACACAAATTTCTCCCATTTAAATAACATGGCGTAATTTTAAAATGTCAGTTGTTAAAATAAACTCAATTTATTGGATTTTTATATTTTGCTGTAACTCTGCAGTGTAAAACGAATAAAATGACACTTTTTTTACAAACTGGTAGAAAAATACCGATGTAATAGGCCGATAATGTACTTTACCAACGAAAATTCAATAATTACAAAGCAAACGCATAAAACAACGCATACGGTACACATGAAGCACAAATCTATAATAACGGTCGTTACACAATTAACATTGATAATTCAATAATTACGATAATTATACAATAATTCAATAATTTATATAAAACAGGAAATCTATAAGAGATATAGAAGGGTACTGTAAGCGGCGTAAATGTTCTAAATTTTTAGCTCTTTCGATTGAGCTATCAACCAACCTCGTCCTTTTTTATTTTTTCAAATAAATAAAAAAAATAAAAAATGCATAAAATTAGAATTTTTATAGCCTTGAATGTTACAAAAAAATCATTGCTTGATGACATATCTAGAGATAAAAAATAAACACATTTTTTTTTAAATCTATACAATCGGTCCATTAGGAGAGGCTGGGCGATTGGAAATAGGTTTTCGACAAAAATCATTTAATAATATAGATTATTATTTGAAAATATAATTAATTATAACAAAACACTACGAGATGCTCTTCTCTTTCAGTTATTGTTTTCTCACTTTAAAATAGGATTTACAAAACTTTTATAAATTAACGAAATGATTTATAAACGCAATAAAAAACAAATACTAAAATATACTTTATTATTAAAACTAATGAATAAAAACGTGAATCCAGAATAAATAAATAGAATAGCTTGATCGGACCAATGGAGAGCATAGCAGTTGTTTACGTTTACGCATCGACAAAACTATTTGGTCTCTGTGAAGTTGACACTAGGGGCGGGCACGTAATGTACAGTCCCAATAAAGAAGGTACAGTCCGCGCGGCGATGCTGCTGGCGGTACCTGTTGGCCTCGATCCAAACTAGGCATTTTCGACTGTTGAAAAGTGTTACCTCTGATAACATGGGGTTTCGCTTCTTATAGTGTTGTTTCTTCAATGGCGTTACTCATTTATGAATGTTTGACGGCTTGTGTTTTTTGTTTAAACTTAAACTTTTTTTAAATTAGTGTATATAAAGTGTTTAAAGTAGAAGAAATATATTATTTACAATGGATAGAAAATCAATAAATAAACCTAAAGGTGGTTCCGTTTGTGCGGTTGCAACTTGCAAAATATTATTATGGAAAAGCAAAACAAGAAGGAAGAACTGATTTATCTTTTCACAGGTAGGCCTAGATATTTTTTGTTTCTATTGTAATAGTAAATAATATAATCCCACTTACTCATATAAAATGTTATTATAATTTTCTTTTGTCTTAATATTTTGATTTAAAAGTAGTTTCTGTGCCTATCTTTTGCATTAAAATTGTAGAAAATAACTTTTTGTTCAACAATTTAACTTAATGAGTCTGTTAAGTTTTGTTAAAATAAGCAAAAGCTATAACTTTTAAGACTTCCCACACAAAGCGTGTTAAAAAAAACAAACAAATATACTACCTTATATATTTTATTTACAGTTGATGCAAGGAATATTAAATATAGGCCTAAATATTCAATAAAAATACTGCCACCCAATTAAATAAACTCCATACAATTTATATGTAGGCTTATGATAGAGAGATACATTTTAGAATGCTATTTTGTTAATTCTGATGTATTTATCTTTTGCTTCTTATTTACAAATTATTTTAGGTTATTTACAAATTAATAATGTTTTGTAAAAACAATCAAAATAAAATTATGCTACTAAAACAAAACATGTATTAAAATTGGTGTGTAACCAATTCCTAGTAATCGGTATTTGTTCAATAGAATTCTATTTTATTTTATTTTAGCAATTCAAATAATATTTCTTACAAGTTCTTACAAAATTACTTACAAGTACAAGTAATTACGTTCTTTACTGACACAAAAAGAAGTAATTACGAGGATAAGTTTATTTTTGTAGTTTAAAATAAATGTTAATAGTTAAATGTTAAATAATGTTAATAAACCTTGACGGACATAAAAGGTAATATTTTATTATTAATTTATTAGTTAATAGTAAGTAAAAAGAATACTTTACAACGGATATTAGCCGTTGTAAGGCGGGAAAAATCGGTTTTTATATTAAATTATAAAATTCGATGTTTTCAAGGCCGGACTTCGGTGAGTGTCAATTGTTAGTCTAAAATACAAGTTAAATCAGAGCAAGGCTTATCTCCCAAGATGAACCTTGATCTAGGACACGTCAAGAAAGGAAATCTGACTTAGCCTGAAAGTAGCTGAGTTTTAGGAAAATAAAGGAATCCAGGAATTTTATGCATTTGTGATTTTCATGGTTTAATACGTAGCGCTAAACGCGTGAGTTACGGCCGTGTGAATTTCAAATCATAAAAGGTAACACTACCAAAGTAAACAGGGGTTAAAGTTAAGGGAAAAGTTCAATTTAACTCGAAACTGAAAAAGTCAGACATTTTTGGAATCTACATAAGTAGACAAAAACAAAAGGTTAAATAAGAAAAAGTCAAATTATTGAAAATAAAAAAGTTAGCTTAAGTGTCAAATTTCACACACCCTAAAAAGTGAGAAATAACTAAAATCAAAGGTTTTCACTCACAAGAGTTATTAAAGAATGAATAGTTCTGTGTAAAAAAGGGAACAAAAAGTAAAATTAAATTAAGATAAAATGGTGAGAGTTTTCACGCCTTTTAAAGTAGTAAAAGTTGAATTTTTGAATTTTAAAATAATAATAAAGTAAAGAGATTTAGGGTTAGATTAACATTGTATCGTTAGGAAACCAGTAACTTAAATATTTTTCGCGTAGTAAATAAAAAACCCCCAAAGAACTTTTTTGCGATTGTAGGCTAAGTCCCAGAAGAAAGAAAATAAGTAAGAATGGTGAAAAGTGTTAGAACTGTACAGTTGTTAAAGACAATCGGCGTAAACAAACAAAAAAGACATTGAACGCGAAAGACAGTCGCGGAAGTCGCGGAAAAGTGTAAACGTGCCGCGCACGCGTAAAAATCACAGTACAGACACGATTCAAAAACGTACGGATAGCCAAGAACAATCTAGAAAATGTGCAAAAAGAAAATTAAGGAAAACTTAAAAGGAAAAAAAGATACAGCGGGAAATCAAAAACAAGTAAGTTTCAATGGTCAAAGTGGAAGGGATGCAGCCGCGATTACAGAAAGGGGCGTCAACGAGCAACCGGATTAACCAGAGAAATTGGTGTTTTCCAGGAAAATGGAAAGAAAAGAAAAGAAGAAAATTAGATAAAATTAACCAGGGCGAATTTAGACACATTTCAAGACCAAAAAAGTTTGTACAAAAGAAAAATTGGCTTAGTGAAAAAATGATAGAAAGGGCATGTAAGAAATGACGTCACGAAGTGTATAAAGGATTGAACGCGAAAAATCCACGGACTTACTCTCTCGGAATCGCTCACTCTCTCGGACTCGCTCTAAGACTCACTCTAGATTCAAATTGTTACGAATGTAGACTTCACGTCACTCTGCAGCAAATATTTTTTCTTCGTTAAACTTAAATAACTTTTAAATATAAACTACAAGTCAGAAGTAGTTCTTCAGGAGTAACTCTACGGCCTATCCAAATGAGTTAATGCAAAAATAACTCTATTTGGCGATACTGAGGCGACATAGGCAATCCTTCAGGACATGATCTTCTAAACGGAACTTCACTTCTCACGAACCAAGGAAGAAATAGGATCAACTGTAACTCTACTAGATTCTACCAGATCTGCTCTTCAAGTACATCTGTAGCCATCATAACAACCCAACAACTTTAAATCAGAAAATCCAGGCTACCAGACACAGCATCCTAGCAGCTACAACACCAGCCCATCAACATAGCGGCATCCATCACGGAAAACCGGAGGTGAAAAACGCTGAATTAAGGTCTGTGTAAA
>JAGFPH010020660.1:2628-14021 GCA_018207615.1 Philaenus spumarius | reverse complement strand
ATATTCCGCATATAAGGGTTGAAACAACCCCTAAAACCATAAAATATCGTTTGTTTTATATCTCAAAAACCATATGGCCTAGGAACGTGGATTTGGTACACATATTGCTCATAGGTGCTAAAGGCGCACAAAGAAAGGATTTCAAAGTGTTTCGCATTTAAGGGTTGAAACAAGCCCTAAAACCATAAATATTGTTTGTTTTATATCTCAAAAACCATATAGCCTAGGAACATGGAATTTGGTACACATATTTCTCATAGGCCCTCGAACTGTTCTAAGAAAAGATTTTAAAATATTCCGCATATAAGGGTTGAAAAAATCCCTAAAACCATAAAATATTGTTTGTTTTATATCTCAAAACCCTTATGGCCTAGGAACATGAAATTTGGTACACATATTGCTCATAGGCGCGCACAAAGAAAGGATTTAAAAATATTTCGCATTTAAGGGTTGAAACAATCCCTAAAACCATAAAATATTGTTTGTTTTATATCTCAAAATCCATATGGCCTAGGAAAATGGAATTTTTTACACATATTGCTAGAGGCGCACATAGGTGCTAGAGGCGCACAAAGAAAGGATTTCAACGTATTTCGCATTTAATGGTTGAAACAAACCCTAAAACCATAAATATTGGTTGTTTTATATCTCAAAAACCATATTGCATAGGAACATGGAATTTGGTACACATATTGCTGATAAGTGCTAGAGGTGCAATAAGAAAGGATTTTTTTTTAATATTTTGCATTTAAGGGTTGAAACAAATACAAAATACAGAAATTCAAATTATTGCACTCGTAGTTTTAAATGCCTGCATGTAGAATTTTAAGAAAACCCAACAACGCATTTGGCCGTGGCTGAGAAATATCTGAAAAAACACATTTTTTATGCACGAAATGCCCAACAGTCCATGTACAATTAATTGGTCCTAAATCGATATGTATCATAACCCTTTTTTTTAATTAGTCATTTATTTATATTGTTTATTCCTCCTAAATTAAGTTATTTATGAAACAATTTATGGCCGATTGAAACTATATTTAAAATATATATACATAAAGATATTGTGTTTAATGTACTGTGATAGTAATTTATAAATTATAGTAACCTTGTGACTGGTACCAGGATGTGCAACTAAGTGTGTGTATATTTAAAGATTTGATGTTAACTGTATGTAAGCTATGAAACAAAAAGGTTATGTGGGTATAAGTTTTGTTTAAAATAATATCTTGCTTGGGAGGGCATTTTCATATAATTTTACTTAAGTGAGGGTTAGTATAAGGGCATGTCATTTTATTTAAGGGCGTATTAATTATTTTCTAATAAACAGAAATGATTATTCAAATTTATATTTAATCTAATTCTTTCAAATTGGTAATTTTCCTATTGTGAGAGGTATACTCAAGCATCCTGGCAGTTTGGATCCATGTTAAAGGTAGGAAGAATTTATAAAAGTCTTATGATTTGTGTTACGGCAGGTTTTCAGGGTCCTGCGTTAGCTTTTCCAGAAAATCAATTTAATTCTTTAACTGCACGTATCACTTTCCTTAAAGCTAGAAAGCTGAAATTTTGTACATTTATTTCTTAAAATCACATATAAAAAGTAAACCAGTTTTACTTTTTGTCACGTTCTGCTAAGGAGTGGAAATGTAGTAACAACCCCTAAACAATTAATATTAATTTTTATACTTTCCTTAAAGCTAGAGAGCTGAAATTTTGTACATTCATTTCTTACAAGATGCATATAAAATAAACCAGTTATACACTTTGTAATGTTCTACTAAGGGATTGAAAAGTAGTAACAACCCCTAAACCTATAAATATTAATTGAATAACGTTGAGGAACGTGAAATTTGGTACACGTATGTTCATAGGCACTAGAGACGCACTAAGAAATAATTTAAAAATATTTGGCCTTTAAGGGTTGAAAGAACCCCTAAAAAAAGTAATGTTGTTTGTTATACATTCCTTAAAGCTAGAAATCTGAAACTGTGTACATTTATTTCTTGAAAAACATTTATAAAAGGAAACTTTAAGGAAAGTTTTACATTTTATTAAGGGGAGGCGCACATGAATATGACAAAAAATGGCTAAAATCTGTGTCTCTGTTTTTTATTTGTTTATTAAATACTACTCACTTTTCTGAGTCTATTGATATAAAATACATACATACAGTATTTGGTTACTTTTTACTACAATACCAAGTGGTTTGTATATTATACTCTGACTATTTCTTCTTTTACGCCTGGGCCAAGTCTTTACGCCTTTTACTATATCTTCTAATGTCAGTAAATGTATTCAATAAATTATGTTTTTCATCATAAAATATGTATTTTTTTTTTACATAACTACAGACTAAAAGTAATATAAATGCATTAAACTACATGGTTGCATATAGGTATCAAACAATGCACTGTTACTCCTCACTTTATAACTTATTTTAGAAAAGCCTTGATTTCCGCAACTTTTATTTTTTATGTATTCAACCACAAAATTTGATATATCTCAAAAACTATTTGACATAAAGAAATGAAAATTTTCAGGGTTGTTGTACACTTTATTAGGAAAAAAAATCATGTATTTTTATCTAATTTTAGTGAAAAACCTTTCAGAAATATAATTATTTTCAAAAAAAAGTTAGGTAAAAGAAATAAAAAATAATATAAAATTATATCGGTACTAATTTTTGTTGGATCATAAGAAAAATACATGGAAATGTTCCTCAAACTATCTCAATCAAAATGATACTAAACAGAATGTTCTAGGTTTTATGGTTTTTTTGGAATATCGAGTTAAAAATATACCACAATTTCTCCAAAATGGGCCCAAAAACAGCCCCAAAAAGTAATTATAGTAAAAATTTTATTATAAATCTTAAATATTACAAGAAGTTTAACTGATAAAATATTCAAAACACCATTTATTAAATTAAATTAAATTTTAGCATTTTCATGTGTGCCTCCCCATAAGGGGTGAGGGGTACGGGGTGAAAGTGTGATAACAACCCCAAAAACTATAAGTATTAATTGGTTTCTTTCCTTAAAGCTAGAGATCTGAAATTTGGCATTTATTAATTTGAAGGAAATATTTAAATACATAAAGCCGATCAAATCCATCCCGATCTATGCATGCGCATATTAAAGTCGTATCTGTTCGATCCGCAACATCCGGCTAAGACTGTGATTTAACCGTCTGTAGATTTAGCGGTTGAAAAATAAGATGCTCTTCACTCCGAATTCTTATGTTTAATTGATTTAAATTATTCAGCAAACATACCTTGACGAAGACGATCGACGGGCAGCCAACGAAGAAAACATACCAAACTAATTGAAAATACATGTAATAATTCACTTTCGTGAAATAAAAGATGAAAGAAAATGGGGGAGAAATATTACAAATATGTAACATAGCGAAGCACGGGTATTCAGCTAGTAACATTATAAGCGAGAATCTGATTGTTGATGTTGTCTAATTTTTAACTTCCCGCTAAGAAAATTGAAAATTTTCTAAAATCGGGAAGTTATTGGTTTCACCCCGTTTTTCGAAAATCGAGTATTCATCAGATCTCGACGTTTTGAGGTCCTAGGAATCTACCCTGACCACTCCCGAGAGGGTGTCACCCTGTCTGTATGGGTGTGCGTGTGTGTGCGGGTGTGTGGGGGTGTGTGTATGTAAGTATGTGACCCGCTTATAACTTTTGAACGGCTTAACCGATTGCATCCTACCAAACGGCGTTCTAAAGAGTTCCATCAAACTTAGATTTCCTGAAAATTTCAACTAATTCGGACCGGTAGGTTCTGAGAAATTTCGAAAAAACTAAGAAATAAAATTTTATCAAATCAGGTTTTTTTGGAATAACTTTTAAACGGCTTTACCGATCAATTCCAAAATCTAATCAGCTTTTAACCTTGAAAAGCGACGTCGATCGCTACCAGTCCGGTCAAAATCGGTTAATTCGTTCGTGAGATATCGTGAACGAAAGAAAATAAAAAAAAGTGTTTTTTCTCAATTTCTCCGAAATTTTTCATCAGAAAAATGTTTGTTGTCGATTCTTTCAATGGACTCGAAAAACTGCATCGATTGCCGCAAATCGCATAAAAATCGGTTGATTCATTCGCGAGATATCGTGAACGAAAGAAAATAAAAAAAAGTGTTTTTCCTCAATTTCTCCGAAATTTTTCATCTGAAAAATTTTTGTTGTTGATTCTTTCAATGGACTTAAAAAACTGCATCGATTGCCGCAAATCGCATAAAAATCGGTTGATTCATTCAAAAGTTATGGCAGTTCAAAATTTCCAAAAATAGTGTTTGTTGTAATTAAACTTAGCGGGAAGTTACATGGATGGCCTTTAGGGTCAACCGTTTTCCTAATTTTTTTACTTCTTATTAGTTAGGCTAAGGCAGCGTCTCATCTGTAACTAGGTTCGAAACGTCACAATCTCCGATGCAAGGTTCCAACTGCAGCATAATGTAGTGACGCATTTAGCCTCTCGGCTTCCCTGCATCCTCAGGTCTGATTAAAAAAATAATAATAATATTGAAAACAAAATATGTATTATTTTTCTAAATGGAAACATTTTATCTTTCCCAGTTTTTGCTCAGATAAAAAAAAATAAAGTCGAACTTTAAGGTGGTACAACACCAGGGATACCTCTAGTAGTTTACTTAATAAGAGGTCAAATATTTGGATAATTGTGCAGAATAAAATGAAAAACATGATAATTACTTACGTTTAACAATTTTTGTGTGCCTTTTTCAGAGTTTTACAGAGTTGTAAAATTGAATTTCCATAATACAAAAATCCGATGTTATAATGTCCTTTGTGACGAGGAACGTAGGATACTATAACTCTAATATTTTCGATCAATTAAAGCGTAAACAATTATATATAGCTTTGTTGTCCCTCTGTGTACGTATATAGTAGATGTTATGACAGATTCCTGTGTACAATAAAAACTTGTGTTGTCGTAGCCCAAAGCGTTCAGAAATAAAATGAGATTTACCGAAAGCTTTGTTTGTATCCATGCACACTCCATGGTTGGTTAGTGACACTCTTAAACAAATTAGTAGGTCGACTATTCGACTGTAGTTTTTATAACCTAAAGCTTTTAAAACAAATGAATGTCAATTATTTGTACCGCGTTTATTTACCCAGACTTTATAACATGTAAGGTTATTTCTTTAGGGAATTCAGGAAGCACACACACACAATATTTGTTTCAACTCCGTATATAATAAATCATATTTACTCTCCTTTAGAAAAATATGCAGCAAAATATTTTTCATATGTTGGTACCGCAACGTCTGTTTCTCGACAATTCGTGCTTACTCTTTTTGAATATAATGTTGAATATAATGTTTTGTTATAATGTTTATAATATATAGTGTTTTTTTTATAATGTTAATTTTAATTGTTATTGTTCTATTCGAATTTTGTTTTGTTTTGTTTTTTTATGTACTTAAGTCAATTTATCTATACAGTACATTATACATATAATACAGAAAACAAAACAAGATATATATACAGGGTTAGTTAAAAGTCTGGAGACACCCCCTTAACTCTCCACCGAGCATTGATAGAAAATCCAAACCCGGGGGTTGTTTATAGGTCATAAAAGCACACTTCCCCATGCATAGGGCAACGTTGCCACCCAACTCAAAATCGGAATTTTTGGGGCTACTCAATATTTTTAAATGGGAAGTATGGTCATGTGATACCTCATTTTAAAGGTCTATTTAAGACTAGGAAAATGACATAAAGAAAATAAAAATCGGACCACCCAAAACAAAATAGCGGCCCTAAACGTGTTGAAATAAATCGACATAAAGTTGCTAATATCTCGAAAAGGAAGAGTTTTAGAAAAAATTTCAAGAGACAAAAAATGTTTATTTCAAAGTGCTTGACCTAACATATTGCTTCCAAATCGATATCGAAAATTTTATTTTTACAACATTTTTTAAGATGGAGGAGTAAAAACCAGCAGTTTGAATGTCTGTAATGGCTTAGATGACTGGTTTTTGGTATTACAATAAACTAAAAAATTAAGTGGAAGAAATGTTGGCTGTAAATAGATCAACAAAATGTTTGTGGCAGCATAAGACGTATAATTGCGTATAATGTAATGCATAATGTATAGACGTATAATGTATAGTTGCGGCATCATAAGAATGTAAATTGTGGCAAAATTAGACTGTACCTACATTATGGCAGCGTAAAACTGTAAATTGCGGCGGCAAAAGATAATAAATTGTTTTATCATAAGACTGTAAATTGTGCTGACACGAGATTATAAATTGTGGCACTATAAGGTTATAAATTGTGCAGCAAAATCCATTGTGGCAGCATAAGGCCATCTATTACGGGTTTCTAACAATAAATGTGTTTATCTTACCGCTGCCAAATTGGTAGAGTACAGCCATGCAAACAGACACTAGTTGCAAACAGGGCACACAATAGAAGTCAGAAATTATATTGATTTCTAATTTGTTTGTCAATATTAGGTAGGTAAGGTTACTATTTTTATTAAGTTCATATGGTATAGGATGTACGTCGATAGTTAATTTATTTATTTTTAATCAATCATATTAGCCACGGATCAATTATATAATTATAATTTATAATGTATATAATTTATAGTTTCAAATAATTATAAAACATTAATGAGTAGTTTTGGCCTGGAATCGTTGATAAATCAGCCTACCCGAGTTACAGAGGATTCAGAAACGTGTATTGACCATGTTTATGTTAGAGTATTAAATAAGATTAGAATAAATCCGAAGGCACGGGTAGTTGAATCGCATGTTTCTGATCATTTCATGACATTGTTGACTTTGAGGGGAGGGGAGTTGACTTCGAACGGTAAGCAAGTCATATCTTATCGCATCAATTATGAGTGTTTAAATATTGCGCTTGATAGCGTGGATTGGACCGATGTTTATCGACAACTTAATGCATCCCTTGCCTATTCTAAATTTATTGGAATATTATTAGACTTAGTTAATAAAGCGACACATGTAAATTATAATACTAAGGTATTCACAAAATTAAAACCGTGGATAAGTGATGACATTTGTAAGCGCATTAAAAAAAGAGATTTAATTTATAAGAAACTTAAAAAGCGTCCTACTGATGATAGATTAAGGGAAACTTTTAAAAGTTTTCCTAATAACTTACACAATGATATGCGTAAAATAAAAAGTAATTATTATCTTGGTCTTCTAAAAGACTGGAAGAGGGACTCTAAAATGACATGGAGTATTCTAAAACGGATAACTGGTCAAACTGAGTCAATGAATAATAAAATAAGTTTATTGGTTGATGGTAAATTACAGGATGACGCTGGGATAGTGGCTGAGAGGTTCAACACATACTTTTTGTCTGTTGTAGATGATATATCTTGTGAACTAGATCATAAAAATGATTCATATTGTGTTTCATCCGATCTAAAAACTTGTTTTCGTGGCAGGTGTGAAGCTTCTTCCATGTTTCTAGATTCAATTTCAGAAAGAGATATTGTTTGCGCGATTAACTGTTTAAAAAGTAGGAAATCTCCAGGCATTGATGGAATCAGCTCTACTATGGTAAAACTTACTTATCATAAATTTATCGATATCATGCTAAATGTTTTTAATTTTAGTTTTGGTTCTGGCGTTTTCCCTGACCAACTCAACGAAGCCGTATTGATTCCTATTCATAAAAAAGGGTCTACTAACGTATGTAATAATTATAGACCAATATCCCTTGTTTCAACCTTTTCAAAGATACTTGAAAAAATTATGAAACGAAAATTGATGGGTTATTTAAACAAAATTAACTTTTTTAGTAGTAACCAGTATGGATTCAGAGAAGGTATGAGTACAGAAGAAGCTCTTTCAAATTTAATGAGGTGTGTAAATGAAGGCATAAATCGTGGTAAATGTGTTAGTGGTCTTTTCTTAGACATTAAAAAAGCTTTTGATACTGTTGATCATTCAATATTGATCCATAAACTTTCAAATTGCGGTATCAGAGGAGTTGTATTGAGTTGGTTTCAAAGCTATCTTGCTTTGAATGTGTGAGGGTAAATGGTGTTATTAGTAAAATGGGGCAAATCAAGTATGGCGTACCTCAAGGGTCTGTTTTGGGTCCTATATTGTTTCTTATATATATTAAATACCTTTGTAATGCGCGACTAAATGGCAGCTTGACATCATTTGCGGATGATACTGCACTATGTTATGTTGAAGGTACATGGAGTGATGTCAAAAAGGCCATGAATGATGACCTAAGAGATATTAGATGGTGGTTTTTAAAAAATCGTATGGTCCTGAGTGTGGAAAAAACTAACTACGTAAATTTCATGTTAAAGGGAAGTTATGACTTCACGGAGGATTTAATATATCCTTGCTCAAATTGTACGCGTGAAGGAAGTTTTTGCAAAAATGTATGTTCAGTTGTTAAAGCAAGAAGCTGCATAAAATATTTGGGTGTATTCCTCGACAGCGAATTAAATTGGAAAGTTCATTTGTCTAAGTTAAAATATAAATTGGGTAGTATTTTAAGAGTGTTTTATTTTCTTAGAAATATGTGTCCTCCGGATGTTAAGCGCATGATTTATTTTTCACTGGCTCAAAGTAGGATAGAGTATGGTTTGTATAGCTGGGGAGGGACTTACATTAGTAATCTTATTTCTGTAATTAATATTCAGAAACAGTTTGTCCGGATGATCCTAAATAAGAGTAGGTTTGAACATTCAAAACCATTATTCATTTCTTTAAGATACTTGTATATTTACAAAGTACTAAAGTTATTTTTTATTAAAAGTGGAAACAGGCAGCTTTCTGATCGGTGTGATGGGAGGAGGGAACGGTTAAGAAGTGCAGGAAATTTTGTAGTGCCAAAGCCTTTTAAGACTTATTTTACGAAAACGTTTTGTTTCCTCGGGCCAAAATTGTTTAATGTACTGCCTGGCCACATCAAATGTGGAAATCCACTTTCATGTTTTTTGAGAAAATTAAGAAATTGGCTCTTTGAACGGGAAGACGTTGAACACTTGTTAAATGTACATAGTTAATAATTATTATATAGTATTCCTCTTACAATGATCTTACATATGTGTAAATTTTTGTTATTTTGTATTTTTTACGTTGTTTTTCTCCCTTGTTTAGCAAGAACATATAATGTATATTGTTAATATTTGGGTAGAATGTTCGCCGATATTTTTTTAATTAATTTCTGAAATAAAAAACTCTTTTTAAATTATAATTTTGACTTAGGAGCTTTTGGTTAATTTTTGTCTTACTGCTGTCATATTTATGTTTCGGAAAATGTACGAGTGGCTATCCTCAAAGCGGGCTATGCCTTTAGGGGAGCCGGGTGTTTCTTCTTTGTTTTTGTTTTTTCTCTTCCAGAGTAATGTGGGTTTTGTTTCTTTAAAGTGTATTATATATATATTTTTAAAATTCTGTTTTATTTAAGTAAATGTGTTTTTACTTTGAGTTAAATAATTGTAATAAGCTATGTATATTAGTGGTATGTATAGGTGTGTAAGTGCGATTGGGAGAAAGTGTTTATTTTTTAGAATATGATACAAGTCAAGGTTCACTTTATGTCTGTTGTTAAATTTATTTTTTGTTTTCTTTCACTGTTTCCTAATGTATAAAATAGCTTTAATAGGTGTGTTCATATTTTGTATTATGTATTGCTTCTGGAGGGAGTTAATAAATAATAAAAAAAATATATTATATTGCATGTGAGTACTCACGTCTGTTGATCCTTTTTGTTATTTCTCTCAATAAAACAATTGCAATTTCGGGCATGAAATACCCATCATTAGGTTTTTATAAACATATCACATACACAAGAACACAAAAACACACATATATTTCACTCCGTGTGGAGATCGTTAAAGTCAAAACACCCCCTTTTTTATTACGAACATTGGTGTGCACACCGCATCAGTTGTTTAAGATGGTACTGATTGAAGTTAGTTTATGCAACGATTATTGGACCGTGTCCCCCTCCCTTGTCTTGTGATTAGCGTATCATGCAATAGGTTTGACTTAAATGACAGCTGATCATTCAATATGTTATTGGGTTCAGCTTTTAAACCTTTGTAAATTTCGAATTCCTCTAACGCGTTTAGAGTATTTCCCTTCTTACATTTATGTAATATACTCATATTAGCGTTAATATCAGTATATGAATGGAGGTTATTGATAAGATGTTCGGCATAAGTGGATTTGATAGCTCTAAGGTGGCAAATGTTCTTTTTACCTAATGTTAAATGGACGTCCAGTTTGTCCTATGTAGAAACTAGGACAATCATTGCATATTAACTTGTAGACACCGGTTGTTTTATATTCATCGAATTTTTCTCTAGTTTTTGGTTTGAGTAGAAATTCCAACTTATCAGTGGTACGGAACGTGAGAATGATGTTATTACTGGCCATTATATTCCTTAAAATGTTGTTGAACATGTTACCATAAACACATGAAGCATATTTTTTCTTTTCACTATTATTACACTTAGTTGTTATTTTTTGTGTCATTTTATTTTTCTTATACTTACTTATTAATTGGTCCACGATAGTTGTCCTGTAGCCGTTAGCTTGTGCGATGTGTTTAATAGTATTCCTTTCTCTCTCATAATTTGTTGCGGACAAGGGTAGGGATAAAAGTCTATATACAAGGCTATTATAAGCGGCTAGTTTTTGCTCTAGTGGATGATGAGAAGATTTGTGTATGGTTTTATCTGTAGTTGTAGGTTTTCTGTATATGTTGAATGCGATTCTTGTATTGTTCCGAGATAAGTTCAAGTCTAAGTAATTCAGGCCATTGTTATTTTCTATTTCTGCGGTAAAGGTGAGGTTGGGGTGTATATTATTTATGAAATTGGTTAAAAGGCATAATTGTCTGTAGCTGCCATTAAATACAATTATGGTATCATCGACATATCTGTTATAGAATATAATTTTATTTCTAAACGGGTTAGAATCAGCAAACAGGTAATTGTTTTCTGATTATGGGTATTTCATGCCCGAAATTGCAATTGTTTTATTGAGAGAAAAGACAAAAAGGATCAACAGACGTGAATACTCACATACAATATAATATAGTTAATTTATGTTTCAATTCACAAGTTAATGCTATTTATAAACTTGTTTAAAAAATTCAGAAAGATGTTTAACGGAAGAAGCCGAGCACTTATACTGAATTTTAAGAATAAAAAAACAAAAATGTTTAAACAAAATATGTAAATAATAATTTTGTTCTGTGCATAGTCTTGTTCTATAGCCTATATATAAAAGCGAAAACCCACTGACTCACTCAACACGATTTCTCAAAAACTACCGCGAACGGATTGAAATGAAATTTGGTATGTAGCTTCCTCTAGGGCCATAGGTGCTCACTA
>JAGFPH010020659.1:0-14022 GCA_018207615.1 Philaenus spumarius | reverse complement strand
CGATTTTAAGGATTTTACTGTCGGTTGTAAAGAATTTCCGATGCTTTCTGTAACGATTTTGGATTGGCTTTGTGTTTCAAGTAAAACGTATCGGTTTATTTAAGCGTACACAGGGTGATTTAGAAAGAATCTGAGAAACTTTCAGGACGTTCTCCTAGAAAATATAGTGAAAATATAGAAAAATGTGCATACAAACATAGCTTCGGAAATGCTTGGTTTTCCAGTTATCCACCATTTGTTTTTTTTACAAAATACTAAACTTAATATCTTTGAATGTAGGAAATATGTTAAACTCAAATTTTTTATATATTTCGTGCGACATCTTTTACCCATGTGCAAAATTTTAGACCTAGATCGTTGTCCAAGGTTTTAAAACGTTTAGTTTTTAGCCAATAACTCAGTCATGTTTTAAGTTACAGAAATAATAAAAACCCAATGTGTTTGTCATTAAAAAAAGGAAATTTCTTTTGTATAGTCAGCTGTTTTCGAGATGTTTTACATTAAAAAATTTAAACTATTGCCATTTTGAAAATATATAAAAAACTATTTTGTTTTTTGTACATGAGTAAAAGATATCTTACCGAACATGTATCCAAAAATTGCGTTCAATATATTTCCTACATACAAAGATATTGAGTATTTTGTAAAATAAACATGGTGGATAACTGAAAAACTAAGCACTTCCGAACCTATGTTTACATGTACTTTTTTCTTTATTTTCACTAGTAGAACACGTCCTGAAAGTGTCGAAGTTTCTTCATCATTCACTCTGTATAAAAATACTCCTGACATTCACGCAAAAACTCTTACCTTGCTACACTGATCCAAGTGGCTTTGTTCGCGTATAAAATAATCTGTTTGTATCTGCTTCGCCGCCAGCGTAGACTGGGAGTGAGCGAGGTGTGTGTGTGAAGCGACCAGGGGTGGATCACTATAGGCTATTAAATTACAATTTAATACAAATGTTATCAAAATTAAGGGGTTACATTTCTTTTTAAGATGCCTAAAAATATCAGTCTGGTCTAAACCTAACCTCAAAATCAATTTTCTAACCTTTAATTTCTTATAATACAAACCCTAAAGAACTAGGTAAAAAAGCCTTCGCAGGTCGGCTTTTTCAGATGGGTTGTTAAAAAATGTCCTAGGGCAAAAAAGTATCCAGAAATAGGAATGGGGTTGTAACCTAAAAACAAAACCCTTAAAAAGCGCCCTTATAAATAAACTGCACGAAAATCGGTCAGGTAGATCTTCAGAAATAGGTATCAATATGGTCACCAAACGTTTAAGGCTTTGCTGAATCTCTGCTAATATTATAAAGAGGTAAACATTTTTTTTTTTTTGTATGTAAGGGGTAATCTCTGGAACTACTGAACCGATTGAACAAATAGTTTTACTTATAAAAAGCTGCACTAACCCTGCGTAACATAGGTTATAATTCATTTTTATAAAAACATTATTTTTATTTCAATATTTGTAAATTTAGTCGGAAAACATTGTTAGGTTAGGACTAAACATGTTTCTTGAATGCATTTACATTCATTACGAGATAAAACAGCGGTTTGCTCTAAAATTACCATTTAACGGATGATTTCTAACTTTGAAGCAATTATTTGTATTTATAAATTTTTGGTTAGGTTTTTATTGAAGTGTAGAACTGAGCCTCGATGGTTCTGAACATCTAACATTATTTACCATCTTAGCTTTGTGGTTATCTATACTAATATTATAAAGAGGTAAAGTTTTTTTTTTTTTTTTTTTTATGTAGGGGGTAATCTCAAAAACTACTGAACCGATTGAAAAAAAGTTTTACTAATAAAAAGCTACACTATCCCTGAGTAACATAGGCTATAATTCATTTTGATCAAAACCTTTTTTTATTTCAATATTTGTAAATTTAGTCGGACAAAATTCTTAGGATAGGCCTAGAATGATAAACCAATACATGTATTTAGGCCTACATTTATTACCATAGCAACCAATTGAATAAAATAACAGATAAATAGCTGTAAGTTAGCTCCAATATTTCCATTAACAGCAGATTTCAAAATTTGAAGCAATTATTTTTGTATTTTTAGCTTTTAGGTTAGGGTTTTAAAGTGTAGACCTGAGTCTTGCTGGTTCTTTTAACCATTATTATAACTGCTGTTATACAATATAAGAAATAATTTAATTTTAACATTATTTACAATCTTAGTTTTGAGGGTATTATTAATTCTACACCTTTATTATAAATAAAACATAACATAGGCTATATTTTTAGAAGGTTCCATTGGGTTTTGGCGTGCGGAGCACGCAGGTGTCTCCCCTAGTTTATTAATAAAGAAAACATAACATGATTATGTGTACAGAATGTTGGTATGCGGAGCACGCTGGGCGTTTCCCCTAGTTATTTTATAAGTTAGATATTTATTTCAGATGTTCAAAATCAGCTGACATTAACTAATGCATAGCCTTTTTGATTATTATTCCTATGGTAACTACAGTCAAATCAGTAATTTACAGTAGGCCTATAGAACTTTATGTTTGTTGTCAGATATCGTTTCGTATTTCTATTTATAATGTCCTAATGAATAAATTTAAATAAAATTGCTCTTAAATATTTTAAAAAAAGTGATGATTGTCCTTTTTTTAGAAAGAAATAAAACACTGGATTCCGTTTTTTCGAGTTTCCAGTATGAAAATGGGCAAAACTTGGCTCATTGCGAATTGTTTTGTATGTATTCAAGAAGCGTTTTCCAACGGCACTAATATAATTAAAATCGAAATCGGCGTTACAACAAAAAACGCTTATCCCTTTTTACTTTCTCCACCCTATACGTAGTATATGGAGAAAGTATTGTTTTCGTCAAAATTTTCGAATTTGAATTTTAAGTGGAATTATCTGTTTTGGTGCTCCCTGAACCCCAAAAAAATTTTTAGTGGAATTATCTGTGTTGGTGCTACATGTACCCAAAAATATTTTTAGTGGAATTATTTGTTTTGGTGCTCCCTGAACCCAAAAAAGTGTTTTTTTGGTGATGTCTGTCCGTTTGTCTGTAAGGATGTGTACAGAGCTGGATAACATACCAATGGTCCGATTTTGATGAAACTTGGTATGTAAGTGTAGTTCTGGAATATCTCCAGGCGTGTTTTTCATTTTATCAAATTTTAGATTTTTAAGGGGTTTTACCCCCTAAAAATGAGAAAAACCGAGAAAAATCAAAATTTCTCAAAAACGGCTCTAACGGTTTTGATAAAATTTGGCTTATTTGTACCCTACCATGTGCAAAAATCCGCATCTTTCTAAAAATTCAAGTTTAGGTAATAATAATAATAATAGATTTTTTGGGGTTTTTGGCCAAAAAGGGGCTTGTTTTTCAAAAATGTTCGTGCATCTATACAGGCCTAATTGACATGTTTGGTGCAAATTTGTTCAAAATCGAAAGTTTTAACTGGGAGAAAGTATGTGACAGTTATCTGGTACCGTTTATTGTGTGTACGATTATGTTTTAAAACGTTATAAACATGTGATTTTTATGTTTGCGTTATAATTTAACTTGTTACATTTTTTATGTAAACTGTGTTAAATCTCATCCGGAAATTATAAACAATACGTTTTGAACGCGTCAGATGTAACGGAAGGTACCGGATGTTCTTCCTTCCGAAGTAACAAATGATCAGCGATTAGGACCGCAGTAAGTCCTCTGACTTGCACACTGCCTGAAAAGGAGTCATCAGACACACCTCCGTCGAAGAATTAAGCTGCAGAAGGTCAGTGAAAGCAACGATAAAGTAGAAAATGGTGAGGTTAGGTCGTGTCGCGGATCGTGGAACGTGCAGAAACGAAGGACATGTCGATGTGTCGGACTTCATGCGTGTGGTTTCGCATAGTTTTGTACTGCGAGAGAGTTTCGGGACTTGGATAACTTTTAAAGCGGGTTTTATTAACGAGTAACGTGTCGTATTTAGGGATGATGCGATAATATCGATATTTGTGTTTCGATATTGCCGATATCTATACTTATAAAAGCCAAATACCATTGACTCATTGACTCATCACAGTTTCTCCAAAACCACGAGGCCTACAAACATGAAATTTGGCACTAATACTCTTTATAGGCTCTAGACGCGCACTAACAAAGGTTTTCCAAAAATTCGAAATTTTAGGGGGGGTTTTGTGGGTCAAAGTTACATAATCACGATTTATCAAAACCTAACGAACGGATTGGAATGACATTTGGTATGTAGCTTCCTCTAGGGCCATAGATGCTCGCTAAGAAAGAGTTTTTGTTTTTTAAATCGAAAATTTAGGGGAGGTTTGGGGTGGGTCAAAGTTACTAAAAATCCCCATAAGAATTACATAGTGTAATATATTTATTGATATAATATCTGTTTTGTTAATATACATTTAACTTTGATTTGTCTATCCGTGCAAAGCCAGGTTGGGCCAGCTAGTTTGATATATAATCGTTTATGTATCAAAACATAGATCTCTGTTATGTTAAACTTCATGTCACGTTTAACTCAATAGGTCAAACCGTTCTCTAGATATGCAATGGGGTGTCATTAAAAATCATATATTTAAAAGCCAAATACCACTCACCCACTGACTCATCACGATTTCTCAAAAACTACTGAACGGATTGCAATGAAATTTGTATGTAGCTTCCTCTAGGGCCTTAGGTGCTCGCTAAGAAAGGTTTTAAAAAAATTCAAAAATTATAGGGGTGGTTTGGGGGGGGTCAAAGCTAGTAAAAATCCCCATAAGAAATACATAAAGTAATATATTTATTGATATAATATCTGTTTTGATAATATACATTTAACTTTGATTTGTCTATCCGTGCAAAGCCTGGTCGGGCCAGCTAGTTATGTGTAAAGAAGAATAATGTCAATTTTGGATTTCGATATTTTTTCTGTACTGGAGAAAATTAATATATATTTTTCATTATTCCACCATTTTGTTTCTGCAAATGTTGTAGGCTACTTCTGAAATTTTCACAGGACGTTTTTAAAGCCTCTATTGTGGGATGTGTAAAGCTTCAAAAAGATCGATATAGGCTATAAATCAAGTTTGATCATAGAGCAACATAAAGTAACTTATCGTCCTGAACATAGACTTACCTCGCGCTAGTATTTGAATTTGACGTGTAGTTTCAGAATATAATCAAACATAACCTCTGGTCACCCGTCACACGTAACTAAACAATTACCAACATGACTGAACTTAAACTGTGTTTTTTGAGTTTTTTTATTTTTTATTATTAATTTCTATAATATTTGTTTCCCGCGAAAATTGTTTGTGATTTTAGAGTTATTTTGACGTGTAGTAGAACATACGGAAAATGTATCATTATCTCTGGTCACATGTAAGTAAACAATTATCGTACCATATTATATTTTACTACGGGAAACCCCTGCGTGCTCCGCACGCCAACCCCGTTGGAACTTTCCAACACATAATCATGTTGTTTTATTTATAATAAATTTGTAGTATTAATAATAATCCCAAAGCTAAGATGGTAAATAATGTTAAGTTCAAATCAAATTGCTTCGTATATTTTATAGCAGCAGTTATAATAAAGGTTAAAAGAACCATCAAACCTCAGGTCTACAATTTAATAAAAACCCAACCTAAAAGTTAGAGATACAAATAGTTGCTTCAAAGTGTGAAATCAGGTAATGGAAATATTAGAGCAAACAGCTGTTTTGTCTGTTATTTTATTCAATTGGTTGCTGTGTTAAATCATCAGTCTAGGCCTAAGAACTTCTCCCTACTAAATTTACAAATATTGAAATAAAAAATGTTTTTATCAAAATGAATTATAGCCTATGTTGTTCAGGGATAGTGAAGCTTTTTATTAGTAAAACTATTTTTTCTATCGATTCAGTAGTTCCAGAGATTGAACTACATACAAACAAATTTTACCTCTTTATAGGCCTATTATTAGTATAGACAAGTTCCAAAAAATAATATCGATATCATTTGATATTGCTGATATCGATATTTTGTTTCGGTAATATCTTGATATCGATATTAGAACTTGATATTAATATCGAATGTCGGAAACTTCCCGATATCACAATAACCCTATTCGTATCTTATTGAGCTAGAACTGTTTTATACCTTTTCATCGAAGCGTGCAATTTCCTTTTTTATTTTACATCTTGTAGAGTGAAAAATTACGAACAGATTAGTTAATTAGATCCACTAAGAAAAATTATAACTATGGTAATGTACAGAGCCTACAATTGATTATAATAAGTAGGCCAACGTAGCACGATGAACGAAATTACTTTTGATTACTTATACATGCAGTTAATTAAATAGCCTACAAGTGTTGATAAGGCACGGTAACCATCTGTTTCTACCTATCACTCAATACCTGTCAATCAATCACCTTTTGTTGTTAGTGCCATTGTTGCGATGGGAAAGTAGTTTTTTTTTACACAAACCTTTTATTATACCGCGAGTGTTTCTTTTCTTCTTTGGGCCTATTGTTGGCGCGTCCTTCTTAAAACAGAGACTGTTTTCTAATGTTTCAAATGACGTGTGGATCACTGTTACACCTGCCAATCATTGGCCGTGCTAAACACTGTCTACTGAAGCTTATGGTTAGGGTAAGTTAATTTTTAGCAGGAAAACTACCTAACTTTGTTAATCAGTTGAATACGTTACATTTTCTCTTTACCGTCTTCCACCCTTAATTTGCAATCGACTATACCATCTACGCTGTCAATTTAATGAGATACAATTGTACAGCCACTTCATTTATTAGATTTAGTTTGCTGGTAGTTTTTGAACCGTTTAAAAGTTAGAGGGGCATAAAGTTTTAAAAACACCCTATCTTAGCTGATAATATTTTAATATAGAAACTTTTTGAACCAATGTAGACGCTCCTAACACTAATAAGCATTTTTTAGACAAGCAAATAAGTTTAAAAAAATTAAAAATATGATTTTTGTTAATTTTTTAAAACCATAATACTGTTGGTTGTCGTTGTTCAAATTGTTGTTTAACGAAAGCCCTGTTTATTAGGCTACAAGTTCTCATTTTAAACCACAGTTTTAAATGTTTTTATATTCTAATATTTCCGCCAACTTTAGAATTTTTTATGGAACACCCTATGTTTTATGATGATTTTGGATTTTACTGAATTCTCTATTGTGAACCAGCTGATGTTAAATATCTGTTATCAACTTAATTTTTCACATGTGTCAAATT
Source organism: Philaenus spumarius (assembly GCA_018207615.1). NCBI lineage: Eukaryota > Metazoa > Arthropoda > Insecta > Hemiptera > Aphrophoridae > Philaenus > Philaenus spumarius. Next base: position 6,818 of record JAGFPH010020659.1, on the reverse strand, counting down.
TATAGTTTTGTCACTTAATTCCTCTGTCACTTAACAAAAAGCGTATTTGTTTATTTTAACAATTTCTTTGTTTGTCTAAAAAATACTTTATTAGTGTTAAGAGCGTTTTCATTGGTTCAAAACTTGTCTACCAAAATACCATCCGCTCAGATAGGGTGTTTTTAAAACTTTATGTCCCTCAAACATTTAAACGTACAGTCGTATTAAAAAAAAAAAACGCCAAGAACAAAAACGTCTTAAAATATAGGGAGTTTCATGAGAAATTCGAAAATTGGCCGCCATATTGGAAAAATTGCGGGTTATAGATAAAAATTTCAGTCACTAAATTAAACAGAACTAAAAGTGCAGGGGAGTTACTATTTAACTTTTTTTTATAACTCTTAAAGATTTTAAGAGAAACAGGTGGCACAATTATATAAATTGTGAAATATTAATAACTTTACTGAATTTCTAAGAATTTTGTTTAGAATTTACATTTTTTTTAAACTGTCTTGTTAAGGGTCGGCTCTAGCTGTCGGCCATGTTGGCTGACAGTCCATAATACCAAAGTTAAATTAAAATCCAAATTTTTCCTTTATTTTTGATCGGAAAATTATAAACGATATGTAATTTTAAAGCTATGGTCAATATGCATGCAAATGGCTTTTTCAAAACTAAGAAAAATATTTTGTTTAATATTTATTAACAATTTAAAATATTGATTTTTAATACTTTTTTATGTTGTCACTATTAATTATAGCGAAAAACTACCAAGCCATTCGCATGAAGAATTTCGTCCCCAAGAGTTTGGTATTTTTTTTAAAACGCTATTTGAACAATTGCGTGTTTTAAATATATTTAGGCTGAGCAATGTCCGTGTAACCTACCGCCGCTATAGGGTGATTTTAAATAATTTTTACGTTGTAACTATTAATTATAGCGAAAGATTACCAAGCCATTCGGGTGAAGAATTTTGTCCCCAAGAGTTTGGTATTTAAAAAAAACGCTATTTGAATAATTGCGGATTTTAAATAGATTTAGGATGGGCAATGTCCGCGTAACCTACCGCCGCTATAGGGAGTCGCAGGTTGCTTTCTGTTTTACTAGAGCCTACCCTTAAATTAAAGAATAGGACACACCATAGATTTTACGTTCGATCGTGATATAATAAACGTAGCCTAAATTCGACCACGCAGCTGTACCGCTGACGAGAGTTGAGCGAATTTTCAAAATTAAGTTCAGCTGCTTGTTCGAATTATACTGATTTATTTGTTTACTTTGTTATTGGTTTTGTTATTTTTAAGACAAATAAATAATTTCCAAACAGACAAAATTATAAAATATTTGCATCGGGTTAAAAGGCTTTTTCAGTATGTCTAACAGAGTTAAAATTTGAGTCAAATTTTGTGAAATTCCCCCCCCCCCACCCCCTTATTAAAAAGACCAACCCCCCTTATGAAATAGTACGATTGACGCCCATGATGGAGCTCACTATTAAACATTTGTTTTCTCAGATTTTTTAGATAAGGTTGTGATACTCTAGCTGCGGGCAAAGTTAGTATCGTAAAAACTTCTCTCCTTTTAAATATAACCCAATTTATTGTATACCATTAACTTAAAACAATAATATACTTTTCGAATGTTGGTAAGCCGTCTGACCGAAGCTCAAACGCAAGAAACCTGTCGAGATTTCATACAGATTGTAAACACAACCCGGCCTAGTCTGTTTGTGAGCAGAAGCAAATTGTAATTCCATAGAATTTATGACCGGCCCGAAATGAAAACCACGCACAAGGTAACAAATGTGAAACGAACGCTTGTTTTATATAAATTCTCGTTTAACACGTGAGAAATGCAGAACTCCAAATATTTTCGCAATCTATTTTTTCACCTCTCTCCCGTTTTGTTGTGCTCTGTGCATTCCTTTCCGTTTATCTCCGTTCTGATCGCCGTGTCTGTCATTCTCTCCGCGAACACTTCCAATGCACATAATTTATGTTCCCGTATCGCGATGCTCCTCCACGGCTCACCAACAATCTCTCTGGTTTCATCTGAGCGTTTTAGCTTTATTTTCTTACCCGGTTTGAAATGGTTAAATAATTAATTCTGTAAATACTTAATCGTATGTTTAATTAGGCGGAACGGGTCGTAAATGGGGCGATTTTTTTGCGGATCTTTTTTTGTAAATGGAAAGTATTGTACTGGCTGAATGTGTGCTCGTCGTAAGATTAAACATTCCTAATTGTTGTCATCGCAGTTTCAAATTTGAAATCATGGATGCCTAATTAAGTCAAAAATATTTAAAGAAGTAATTTATTAATACATAATAGCAAAAGATATTGTTGTCTGTAAATAATATATTCGAGCTTGACTTGCGAGGAAAAAATTATTTCTACGAATAAAAACACATATCACAATTTCCACGAAAATACGTTTATTCGTCAAACACGTTTCAACGTCGAAGTCGTCATCCTCAGAGACATTTGAGCTGTATCTAAATTATAACCAAAGTTAAACCTGCACTATGATAACTACCTTAAACTATTATAGGATGACGAATTTGTCGTTAAGACGCGTTTTACGAATAATATTCATCATTACCTTAAGTGGATGTTTTTGTTGAGAGGTCGTGGTTTTAGAAAAAATCTATCAAGTTCCAAAAACACTTTAGGTGCAAGTTTTGAACGACACTCTGTATCATACTGCACCAGAATCGCACAAACACTTAATTACATTTCGTTATTAAATTGTTCTAGATTTTAAACGCGATTTAACATAATATGCGCGGCAGTGCTGCTATCTGTTGGAAAACTGTTGAACCTTTTGAAGTTGCAGCTGTTGTAATTTTAAAGTATCGCAACACATTGTTTACGTACAATACCTTTTGGTCCTAGTGAATCAGCTGACTTTTTGAGCAAGCAGTGAATTACTACAATAAAGAGTCACTTTACGGACGTAGCGCATGCGTAGGATAAAAAGTTGTGTTGTGAGAATTGTAATGTTTGTGTTGTTATTCTTAGAAGTTGTTCGTAATTAAAAATGCTTGCTATATTGAGACCGTTTTATGCTTTTGAGTATTTTATTTAAATTTTCAAGATAGCTTCATCATTTTATAGTTGGTAATGATGAATTTCACTGTCATAGATTCGAAACTGGCTATTGGTGTTGAATTTTCAACTCTGTAATTCCACTCTTTAGTATTCATAAGGCATAAAATGAGGACGTTTAGGAGAAAATTCTCCAGGTTTCATACTTTAAAAAGTTACTTATCGATTTAATAATATTAATAAAGACAGTTTCATTGTTTATGCAAATAATCACGTGTACCTTATATTCCAACTGTTCTTTAATTGAAGTAATAATCGAACTTGATGACAACAAATAATTGAAATTGATCCAGTCGAATTCTACAAATCGACTTTTTAAACCCATTTCTTTCCTTACACATTTGTAAAGTTCTCTATTGTAACATATTGTTTTGCCTGTAATTACTAAAACAATAAATATAGGTGCTTACAGCAGCTGATTTTGAATATGTGAAATAAATATCGTTAAAACTCACTGCCACTGCAAACCCAGAGTGTTTAAAGTCTCAGTTTAATGTGAACTTTCAGAATATGAAACAAGCCCACTTTATGAAAATTGGTCACGTTGTCCTACACAATTACCCTAAATTCAATGTTCGGATCATTGTTTTAAATCTGTATATATTAAAGGAGTCCTGCCTGACTGATTCATAATCAACGTTCAGGCAAAACTATGATAGTTAGAGCCTTACATTGTTCCAATATTACCATAACAACCAAATTGGCAAATTTAGAATCAGTCAATTATTCTTCACAATCAACTGTTTTTCTAGGTTATGAAACACAAAGAACGGAAAGAGCTTACTGTATCATAGTTCAAACACTTGTCACTATTAAAATTAAGCCAACTTCATTCTTTTCCAGGCCTATATGAAATATTGCTTTACCGAATCACTTTCAGTCATATTTTATAACTTGAAAATTACCTCTCTTCTATAGAAAAATCTCTCCTAATCAATCGTCATTCCTGTGAAAATACCATAGTATACAATAACCAGTTTGCATTTGCTTCGCCGTGGGGGGGGGGGGGGGTGAGTGAAGCGAGCAGAGGGTGGAGCCCTGTAGTGATTATATGAAAATAAACTAAATATTATAAACTTATCGTTTGCTGTGTTGACATTTAAAAATTTGTATATAGGCCTAAGTTAATATGCGTGGAATATTATACATACTAGGGGGGCCCTTGCGTGCTCCGTACGCCAACCCCCGATGGAACTTTCTAATAACATATATTATGTTTTATTTATAATAAAGGTGTAGGATTAATAATAACCTCAAAACTAAGATGGTAAATAACGTTAAACGTTCAAATCAAATTATTTCGTGTTTTTTATAACAATCTATATATTAATAGGCAAGCACAGAACTTGTCGTCCTTTTTTCTCAGCTTGTGTGCATCGTAGGAGAAATTCGCGCATACCGTTAGAAAGGTAGTCTCCTGTAGATGAGCAGAATCCCATTATAATTTACATCGGTCCTCAGGGATACGCCCCAGTGGCCCTCAAAGTTTCAATGTTAATCTTATGGAAGGTCAATCTTAAGGAAGAAGAAGAAAGATTTCTTTTGATTTTATCAGGGGCACAAAAAACAGCTGTTCGTATGAAAAGCTTAAAACAGCTGATTTCGATCAACAACTGATTTGGATCAAAAACTGAATATAATTTTAGGTTAGGTAAATCAAGCAATAGCAAAGCATTGCCGGGTCCACTAGTAGTTACAATTGTTTAGTAATTGTTTCGTATTTTGAAATCAGCTGTTAATATTGGTTACTTACTGTCAATTATATTGTTAATAAATATTCCTACTATTAAGTTATAATATGTCTTATGTATTTTCAATAGGAATTTTTAATAGTTTTTCGTATTTTTAAATTCTATAACGCAAGTTTTTATTGGTTTGGTTCAGTCTAGGCCTAATATAAAATATTATTTTCTATTAAACTGGACATCCGAATCAACTGTTTTACCTGTTATTTTATTCACTTGGTTGCTATGGTAATGAATGTAAATACATTCAAGTTATGTGTTGGTACATCATCAGTCTAGACCTAACCTAAAATTATGTTTAGTTTATTTTAACTGCCTTATCGGCAACATACACATATAATTTCTGTTTTTGTCCACATTTAATTTTTCGGAAAATGCAATGTATGTGATGCATAGTTGAAAGATACTGGCCACTTATGATTTTCTCTAAACCAGCTGATGACTTTTTCTACAATTGTCTGTTCTTAAATGCACAATCACGTGTTTTAATTAATAATCAGCTGGTTAGGGAAACTTAAAATGATGGTAAAATACGTTTTAAAAAGTTTTTTGTATTACATTCTAAATGAAATTGTTTCAAAAATGTAAGTAAATTGTGCAAATATAGAATGATTGATCTTTCATTTAGAACAAACACGTGTGAATCGGTTCAGTGGAAACCTCAAGTGAACTCTTCAAAGAAGTGCAAAGTTGAAATTTTACCTCATGTTAAATTGCCGTAAGAAAACTTTTAACCTCGTGTTTCAAATGGTTACTGACCAGATACCAAAAGCTAAGGTAAAATATGCCAATATATTTATTCCCTTTCGTTTGACACTACCCGCGTGTAAATCGGTCCAGTGGAAGTCTCACGCGTTTTTCCAGAAGATTTTTAATTTTGTGTTTTAATATGTAGGATTAACTTCACATGGCTCCCTTTGTTTAAAGTTACCATTCAATAAAAAATATATAGGCAATCTCAAATAATAATTACACAGAGGTTTGCGTACAGGCATACAGTTATTTGTTAATTGTAACTGAAGATGGCGTCTGTGTTGAAACTAGTTAGGCGAATGTATTTTTGTCACCTTGTATTATTCGTGAAAGAAGACTTTCTTTCAGTCTTTAAATTTTATTACAAATAAGTCATCGAACATTTTGTTTTTCTAACAAAATGTTTAAATTTCAAAAAATGATTCGAAAACTAAAATTTTGTATTCCAAATGACGTCAATCCCAACCCAATTCCTTATCTCGCCAGCTCAAATAATTCCCAGTGCGCTTGCGCCCTCCAGTTCTCAAGGTGTCACTAATGAGGCAGCACCGGCTCCTGATAGCTTATCGCACTTCCTTCCTGTTCCTTATTCTTTACTTCCATTGTCCAAACGCCTTCAAGGACGACCTATCATATTACTAACTGACACTGACCTATTAGTTTACGACTTCACTAAGCTTACCTCATCAAAGTATCATTACTCCTTCACTGTGCACCTACTACTTGTTTAGTGTTTGTTTTTGTCGAGTTATAAATAGCGTGGAATAACCTTTACCTGTATTATTAACGAGGCGAGACCTTTGCGCGCTCTGCACGCCAACCGCGGTTCATCCCGCTCACAATTGGAGACTAGCTGTACCCGTGACTTTCTCCACGCTCAATAACAAATCCTGGCTTATTAACGAATGAAGTTAAGTTGCGGTTAGTTCAACGGTATTAGCAATTTAAGAAATAAAACATTCGACCACGTAGCTGAACCGCTGAGTTTTTCCAAAATGAAGTTTATATGTTTTAGTGATATTTTGGATGTATCGGAAGCTGGTCCAAAGGGTTAAGGAAATTTTGTAGCTCTTTACCAAAGAAGCCTTTTCCATCGACTTAAAAATTATTAAAATCTGGCCAGTAGGAGTCAAGAAATAGACGTTCCAGTTACACTCTAATCCTGTTCTCTCTATTATATAAACGAATTCCTGTCATTCTCGCAAAAACTCTGACCTACTACGCTTGCATCACT
>JAGFPH010020657.1:0-14023 GCA_018207615.1 Philaenus spumarius | reverse complement strand
AATAGTTTCTATCTCATTATAGCTCTATAAATAACTAAACTCAACATTATTATACTATTTTTAGTGAACATCTCTAAGGTTTAAGTAAATTAGTGTTTGCTAGTTTCTAAAGTTTTAATTGGCTTTTCACGAAACTGTGGTTTTAATTTGTGTAATTTAATTGCTTAGTGAGATTTGTTTAACTAAGGTATGGGGTGGTGAACAAAACTTAAAGTCGTAAACACAGCAAATTCATTTAGGTTTATAAATTAGCATAGTTTTAGTGGGATTCTACATGTAAGTCAGTCTATAGTTAAATCTTGATTGCATACGAAATCCTATTACTTTGAATGATAAATTCTTGTATCTATCTTTGTTTCTATCTTTGTCTTGTATCTGTCGCGGATCTCGAAAACGGCTCTAACGAATTCAAAGAAATTTTGTATTTAGGTGTAGTTTTGATTTTTAAGTACACCCATATAGTTGTATTTCGTGTAAAAACGCATTTGTTTGTTAACATCTATATTAATTTTTGTAACTTTTCTAAATTTATTTTTCCAAATTACCAACTCCTATTGCTTTCTCCAGGATGTTTTCACCCACCCCCCTATATGATATGTTTTTCTCTGGTCCTGATTGGTTTCTAAATTGTTTTAATGTCCAAATAAACTGTACAAATTTTAATTCCTCTTCTGCATAAAGTGTCCAACTTGATATTTCCTTGAGAATAGTATAGTGCTTAGTTACCTAAAATCTGCTGAATAAAGGTGTTTGCCTGTGAAACTATTCCCGAGGGAAATTAGCCCACCTAATCTTAATGAGCTTTTTAAATTTGAGTTTGATGAATAGCAGATTGCAAAGACAAATGATTGTAATTATAAAAATTAAAAAGTTAATCTTTACCTAATTAATTACTAATTTTAAGGACGTATCCTTCGCATTAGTGAATACAGTTTGTTGCAAAGGCATCAACCTGAAACGCAGGGAGCTGTAACTGAAGATTATATATCATTTTGAAAGAGTATTATGTTCACCCCCACATTAATATACAAGTACCTTAGATTGATTTAAAAGAATCATTGTATTATAAAAAAATAAATATAAAAAATTATAATTATTATATTTTAATAATTATACAGAAATTAACTTGTATACAGCAGTAAAAGTTACTAGATATGCTAAACTTAGTTGTAGCATAATTTTATTTTTTATATATATATAAATATAACTGCCTTTGAGCAAGGGAATGCACATATACGTGTGAAATTCCTTTTAGTATCGAACAGTTTAACTATGAAATTCAAAAACCGTGTTCGGTCCGAGTACACATTTTATTGGACATAAACGCTTATATTTTGGGATTTATCATGCATTTTGTTTATTATGTCAGTAATTAAATATTCCGGAGTTTTTATTTTAGTAATATAAACATAGCTGTAAAAAATTTTTTTTTTTTAAATAAAGATAATATCAATTCTGAGAAACATTCAATTCAAATCATATAAAATAACAGAACATTCAGATATAATATTTATTTGTCTATTTTCCAACACACAAGTATTATAAATAAATATTGAGCTTGACCTTTAAAAAGATATATATTTATTTCTGATGCACGAGCTACAATAGTCAAACTATAACTGTTATAGCCATTGTAGCTCGTGCATCACTGAAGATGGTGACTTTGTTGTTGAAACGCGTTTGAGTTAGTAAACGTATTAGTTGTGAGATTTTGTGTTCAAAGTTTATTCTATCAGACAAGTATTAAATTGAGCAAAGCAACTACAGCTTAATTTGATATCAAAAGTCTATCAAAAGAGCAATATGTGCATAGACTAGTATTGAGCTATGTTTTGTTTTTACTTTTACTACAATAAGCATCTTAAAAATGTCAAAATGTGTAATTATACACAGAAGGTTGCAATAGAGACTTTTTTTACTTTAAATGTCGTTTTTATTTACAAGTTTATTTTCAAAATTTACATCATGCGTAGGCCTACACACGATCATAGGCCTACAGACGCTATAAAGAAGAAGCTGTAAAAAAATTTGTAGATCATAGACATGTTTAGAATTTTGTTTTCAGTTTTGTATTATATGCAGTTTGGTGACCAAAAAATATTTTAAAAAACCATAAATTTTAAATTATAAATTTTATTATCAATCATAAACCCTCTATTTTTAACATTTTGTTTGCTTTGTTATTTCACTTAGTTCCGTAGATTCAGTTATTGACTTCCAACTAACGATTTTAATAAAAACTTTCTTTTCAATCTTTAAATCAAGTTTCTTGAATAAGTCAATATGCGTAGCCTACAAACCATTGGCTCTTCAGAAGGAAATGAATATTAAATTAAATTTCTACCATCCGTAAAACTTTCGAAGACAATTTTTTTTCTTACAACTTAAACTTTGAAGTCCACAAAATATAACAGTTTCGCAAATATTTTGTCAAATTTACATTATTATAATATACACGGTGTTTGTTTTCAGTGAATGCAAATAGTCTTTAATTTTAAAATATATATATATATTATAGGATACAGTTTATCTTTAAGATATGACGGATTTCAAATAGGAGGCCATTGGGATACATTTGATTGCAACTTACTTAGCAAGTAGTTAGGACGTTTTAGAAGTTTCTTCAAACCTAAACACAACAATTTAGTTCTTAAATATTTGTAAAAGAATTAGTTTATAAATTATTTCAAACTTCCAGAAAACGACAAAATATATTTCTTTAAATATATTTTTATTTACCTCAAAATATGGGTGATGTTAGTATTTCAAATTATTGGCCGTATTAAGGAAAAAAGTAAGTACAATTTGCATAAACTAAAAGGTTATAATTGCAATATTATAAATAAAAACTGCATAAATATGATATCTACTTAAGCAGTTTTAAACAAATCATACTCAAAAAGTAAATGGTTATTTCAAAAACACTTTTTTAATAAATAAGGAAATATTAAGATCTCACTATTGGGAAAAGTTATATTATACTGTAAAAAAAAATATTTTGATTGTTGTAACTGATTAAAGAAATGTAGGCTATATAAAACCTTGCATTAGTTTACTTACAATACTCTCAAATAATTTGTTTAAATTACAATGTTTCTTATATAATTTTGTTGTTCTTATAAAAATTTATATAAATTAGCAGAAATCAAAACTACTCTAAATATTTAAATAAATATTAATTTGTAAAACATATATTTAATTAATGACGAACACATTAAGAAATCACACTAAAACAAGTTAAATAATAAATTTTCTTGGTTTGGATTTTCACTTCTGAAAAGACCTACGGTTGCTGTAACTAGATTATAAAGACTTCATGTAAACCCCCATGTTCATTGAATTATAGGGCTCTCAAAGGAATGGTTTAAATGACAGTAGAAAATGTGTTTTGAAGCTCTGCACCATTTTAATGCAATTATTCTCGTCCAAGAGAATATCTCTTTACATTCCCTCCAGAGGTACCCAATCTCTTCTTAGTGTTCTCTGATAGATCAAAGCAACGAGATGTAAACCTAATTACATAGCACATACACCAAATTGGCGTTTAAATTAACCAGACATTTTATTACTGACAATAGTACCCATTCTACATGAACAACCAATACAAGAAACGTAATTACAGTATAGTTAGTCATAACGAACTAACTAATTGTAATTGTTTATATATTAAATTTTGTGACGAAATATGTCAACTATAAACCAGAAAATCATGTCTCCGACAAAAAAAAAAAATAAATAAAAAAACAATTCTAAGCCAAACTAGCTAAATAACTATTATCAAGAAAGTTTGTTTCAAAATATTGTCAGTAGTTTAAATTATTTATCGACTTAGTTTTGTTAAATTTGTAATATTACTAAATATTAACAGATTGAAAATCATTTATTTTATATTTAATTTGCTTATGAGTTCTTCATACTGCTTGTATTGTCTTGTATACACTTGTTGCTATAGCATTTATTTTATTTATGGCTCTAAATAAAACTTAAAACTTTCACTATACAGAGCCAGTAACTTGTTACATTCTTAAATTCCTTCAGTTGATGGAGTATTTGAATTAAATATGTGATTAATTGTTAATATTATAGATTAAATAATATTATTTTAAATTTTGTTATCAGTTGATATCCACAATAACTCCGAAGAAGAAGAATTCCTTAACTGTTAATGTCCAGTAATATTTTTGGCATTTTTCGGCTTCCATTAACTATAAACTACGAAATCGACCTTCTAATAATCGATTATACAAATTGGAATGAGAATTGTAGATTCCGCTCTCAAATAACCCTTGAGTAATATAAGGTAGGTTTTTAAAATATTGTTTGAAATTAATGTTGTTATCAAGTTATTTATTTACAACTATGTAACTCACCAAATCTGCCTAGTCATAACGAGAGCACCTATGCACTGCTGTAAATGATTATTTTATTTCCTATTTAAATAGTTATTGCTAGATTTACTTTTGTAAACAAAACGGAATTGTCGCTTTCGTCAATTTAACACAGCTTCAATTTGAGTTGTGCAAAAATATACTTGTAAAACTTACGGTGAATAAAATGGACTAACAATATTTATCTACTATCAAAAATATATATGTTGTTACTGTAAGCTCGTTTAAAAATATGTAAGAAAATCTAGAGTTTATCTTTTCAGCACCACAACTATCTAGCACTTGCCCCGATTTGAAATAGTTGTCTTAATCTAATTAGCTTTAAATCATACAACAAACTTCTTTTCGACAAATTTTCCATTAAAGATTTTGTAAAGTATGTCCGAGATGGTGATTTTTCTTCTAACACATCTTGAGCGGTATTGTATATGAAATAAAATCTCAGATGATGTACAAATTTAAGCGAAAAACTGCATATAAATCAGAGAAGAGCTTTTCAAGTTATAAACTTGAGTTGACAAACATTATAAACAATAGTTGACAAAGTTTACAAATAAAAGAAAAATAATGAAAGGATGCAATGGTCTTTCACCATTTTCTTCCAAAAATCACCTCATTATTTTCGAAGCTTAAAAGTCTTTTAGATGAACCTGATGACTTGTGCCTCATGTCGATTACAGTAAAGTTTAGAGACAGCACACACTAAAAACTTTTATCGGACGATAGTTTGGTCTTTTAATTACCATGGAGGCATATGCAAGTTCGCACACGCAAACGATTTGAAGTAGGTCATAATAAAGTTAATGGGCAGTACGATTCTCTTTAAACTCCATAGTCTGTCACTATCGGCTGACTCCTTAAACACCATTCCACGATGTACGAGTGCACAGACTCGCCGACTATTTAGTAAATTTATGAGAACTAATTATTTCAAGAATAATAAAATAACACAATTTCTATCATCAAAACGTCTCTGAACAATAATGCTACTTCAGAAAAAATGACTGAGTTTTATTATTATTAAATAGCTGTCACTATTAATTAAATTTAATTAGTTTCTTTTATTTGTTATTTACTGGACATAATATATTTGTTAATAATATTACAAGATTTGTTATTTGGTATACGATTATTGACGATTCTCCTTCAAGTGAGGATAACAATATCTTAAAATTAATTAAACGAATCTTATGTGATCATAATCTGAAGGTACAAGAAATATTATTCATATATGCTATCACCTGTATTTATTTTTTTAAATTGCAAAATATTAAAATGCCACTGCACAATAAGTATTGATAACCAGTAGTTTTCAATCCCACCTTTTTTTACTGTTTTACATGATGTGTATTATTTATTTATATTATAAACTAATCATTTTCATTGTAAGTTTAAATAAATTTAACACAAACACGTACACACTAAACACAATATTTATACTTGCAATAAATATTATATTTACTTTGTTACATTCACCATTACAAATATTTTTTTTTATGTGCTAATGTTTTCTGATATAGGCATTTGATAATAACCGGTATAGTGTCGAAACTCTTTGTTTAAAAATGTATAAACAAAAATCAAAGTAATCAAAGTATTTTTATCTCAGTATTTCTATTTTGAATACTTGTGCATAAAACCAAGAACACAAGTGAAGTCATGGATTGGTTTGGATGGATCTGACACTGCTAATGATCTTAGTAAGATAGTTTCTACATATTAATTTATGAAAGTAATTATATTTAATTATTGAATTAGTTCATTATTAACCAAGCAATATTTAAACCCAATCTATTATGCAGCGTGTATTTTAAAGATGAGACCAAACTCCGGAAAATTATTCTTCATAACATACTGATGAAAAAATGTCCAGTAAACATAGGTCCTGAAATGCCGTTTTTGAGTTATCCGTCTTTTTTTACTAAATTCTTAGTCTATTATTTTGGAAGTAGAAGGTATTGAGCTCAAACTTTGTATACCCACTGACGAAAAAGCAGAATGATCTTTTGATCATTTTCAAAATTGGTTCCGTTTAAAATTTGTAATGTCAAATAACTCAAAAACAGCTAACTTTACAAAAACAAAAAATTACAAGAAACCAATTTACTTTGTTAACAACAAAATATTTTTTTTAAATTTCCCTTCGTTATATATTTTTCCTCGTTAGATATGAAAGTATTTGGCAGGAATGTCTTTGGAAGGAAGATAACTTGTATATAGGCCTATTATACACCTTGTAATAAATGTTTTAAAATGACAATTGCCGTGTAGGCTAACGTGTGATACATTTTAAATTCTACTAAATTTAAACACTAATTAGATTTTATTTAACTTATATAGGGAAAGAAATATGTAGTATATCTTTCCACTGCCACTATAATCTGCCTACAACAAATAAATTCATTATTTTCTGAGTGAAGTAAGGATTAAGTTGACAGATAATAGGATAATCACACATTAATTGTTAACACATGCAAAGTTAATTAACAGAAAACAGTAATAAAATATTAGCAGTAAAACTGGAAGGGTGGGAGCTTTTGTTTCCTCTATTCGAATATAGGTTATGACAAGGAAAAATTTATAGGGATAATAATTAAACTGACCGTTAATTATAATTTGTTGGTTAGAACACAACAGAAAAAAAATTTAAAATATATGACATTTTCGTAATACACAACTAAACAGTACTGTTGTCAAAAATATGACTCTTTGACAAACACACTGCTAGCTACTGTTGTATCAAGTAAACAAATACTGAAGCCAAGTCTAGTTGTATGTAATTTCTGACTTACGTTAAACTTCCCTAATACATTATCTGCTACAAGAGATAAGGCGTGACAGAGGGAGACTCCTGCTTAAGAAGAGTAAGTTTAGTTTAAATTGATCACTGCTGATACGGTAAAGTTTTCCAATTAAATCCTTGGTCATAAATACTAAAGATTTTGTTCTCGTTTAGAAATATTTGACGGCAATCTACATTACTGTCAATATTATTTCGAGGATATTTTAAAAAATTTCAATTTATACTTACTTTGTCGCGCAATGAAACACAAGGAGAATGGTGTTATTCATAGTTGTTTTAACCAAATATTAAAGGATTGTTGATTTGTGTAGTGTCTTTGTATATTTGTGTATAGTATTTTACTAAATGAATGCTGTAATGCATGAAATGAAATCGTATAGAATAATATATGACATAATCAGACTGAGAACATAGCAATAAAGAATCATTCCAAGTTCTATCTTTAAAACATATGTATTTTAATTATTACATTCTGTAGTAACAACTATTTATGTCAAACCAGGTTTGTATATACTCTAGTTCTCACTACTCAACCAGTCCTGAACAAAGACAAATTGTGAGTTAGCTAAATGAGTTATAAAAATGTGTAAATTATTGTAAATAAACCATTTACTTAAAGGGTATTTAAACATTAAAAGACTATCCCATATACGGTATATGGGATTAATAAAATATCATAGTAGGGCCATGTTAGAATAGATACAATGGATCAATAATTAAAATAATGTAGAAGTTAGGTTTTGCAAAAGAAAAGAAAAATAAATGATACCAGAAACTGGCACATACTTTCTCACAAACATATTAAAATTATTAAACAGATTCACTGTGACTTCGTAATTGTATTAAAGTAGGAGAGGAGATACATTAAAGTAGGAGAGTAACTAATAAATATTATTATTATTACCTGAATTAGAATTTTTAGAAAGATGCGGTTATTTGCATATGGTTGGGTACTTATGCGCTACAAATAAGCCAAATTTTATCAAAATCGTTAGAGCCGTTTTTTTATAAAAAAATAAGAACACATTTTTTGGGGGGAGGGGGAGGTTGACCAAAAATGTGGTTGTTTTTCAAAAAACAATTTAAACCTTTTTTCGTGCATCTATACAGGCCTAATTGACATTGTTTGGTGCAAATTTGTTCGAAATCGATCGAATAGTTTTCTCTCTAACTTTATATACATACAGACAGACATTTTGTAAAAACCACTTTTTTGTTTTGGACTCAAAGGGTCCCAAAACGGATATTTCCACAAATATCTCAACATCGATTTTTTTTGCAATCACTATACTTTCTCTACACTATAGTATAGTGAGAAAGTAATAAATAAACATTATAAATGGAATAATAATGAATTATAAATAATAGATGGAATATTATTGTTTTCGTTCTTTCACCCCAAAAACTTGTTATCATTCCGTCCCAGAAATATTGAATAGATCTTAGGTTTAATGAATTTATTGCTCTATGGCAAATACTGTCTCTTGTGCTTTATATATGCGTTCCCGCAAATATCAAGAAACGAATTCCTCCTAATACAAAGCGATTTAATAGCAAAATAATCAAAATGAACAAAAACATAACTGCAAAACAGTTGTAAATAAATAACCTATAATGAGTAGCATACATTTTTGTAGCCGATTACTTTCTCAGGTTAAAATTGTGGACTCTAATTATTATTTAGGCATATATAAAGTATACGTGGTTTATAACAAATAAAGTAAATTACACAAATTAATTAAAATCACTTTATCACAATTTCACGAAAGCCAAATATGCATGTATGGTTGAAATCAGAATTGTTCGTTAAATGTCTGAAACGAATTGGTTTACACAATTTGTTGCATACAAATTAATTTAATATCTTGGTCATTTCGCAATCAATTTGTAACAAAAGAGGCATTTTAAAATAATGGGGCCTTGAAGGAACCAGAATCTAAACGTTTAAGTGTTTGAAACGTCTAGAACCGTTGACAATTCTCTTACTTTATTTCATGCACAATATTGGAAAGTACTTACATAGTATGGTGACAATGTTGTTATCTCAAAACATATTTCTCCGGGGAAATTTCTAGAGGTCATTTTAAAAGAATAAAATGTGTGCGGGCGTGGCACCCCCGTCAGGAACGAAGTTCATCACGCCTTTTCTTCAAATCCTAATGTAATTTAATATGGATATTTTGTATTATAAATACTAGTTATAAATTTTCTTGACTTGATGAAAAATCGTTATGTCCCCTGTATGCTACTTTCCCTCTCTTTCTCTCTGTAATTCGTATATTTTTTATTTTCTATATTTTTTCAATGTAAATAATGCAAAGTAATGAATAACGAAGAATATAATTTATTTAAAAAATAGTGAATTATAAATTAGATACAATTTCTGTTTTTTTTTTTTTAGTTTTATCATTACACTGTATTATGATAGCTATTGGCTTATGGTTACTATAATAAGATACATTATTATATTAATGATATCATTTTAATCTTTCAATTAATTGCGTTTATTATTAGTTTTTTTTTTTATATACAAACATTTACTTTTTCCATCCATACGTTTAATGTTATTATAATAAAGGTGTATATATACGCGTATAACATAAAGCTGAGATGGTAAACACAGTTAAATGTTCATTTATTGTAAATTCATTCAATAAACATAAAATGTTGGTTCATCAGCTAGGCCTAACCAAAATTTATTGTGTGTATGTTTAATTTATTTCACTTGCTTTAACGGCAACATAAATATAATAACTTTAGGTTAGACCAGACTTAAAATTGCTTTCTAGGCCCAACCTAAAATTATTGTGTGTATGTTGCCGTTAAGGCAGGTAAAATAAATTAAACATACACACAATAAATTTAGGTTAGGCCTAGACTGATGAACCAACATTTTATTTTTATTGAATGTATTTATAATGAATGGACACCTACACCAATGAATGTATTTACAATTAATATATTTACACCTTTATTATAATAACATTAAAAGTATCCAAACAGTAATAAATACTTGTATCAAAATATATAATTATATTATGTTTCTTAAATGTATTTACATTCATTGCCATAGCAACCAATTCGATAACGCTTTTTCGTTACGAGTATTTTCTATTTTTCATTGACACAGCATCCAATTCATTTTTCGTTACGCGTTACATTTTCTATTTGTCACCTCCGATCTCAACCCGCATAAAGGAACTTCGTTCCAAAAAAAAGGAAATTGAAATTAATGTCAGCATGTTCAAAACTTTGTTACTTGCGCTCTTGATTGCATATACATTTTCTATAAAGGATTGTTTACTGCTTTTTACAATGAAAATATTTAGTACAGAAACTTATAATTCAAATACTTTTCACCTACAAGTGGGTTGTTACTAAATGTAGTAATAAATTAAACTTCAAATTGTAAAATAATGTTTAAATAAGTAAATGGACTACGGTTATCTGGATTTTATTTAATAACGGTAGATGCAGTTTCGCGTTCATATAATATATTTTCGATTAAAGCCATATTTAATCGTAACTTTAATAGTTGGAGCTTTAAAGATATTAGAGCCACTGCTATAAAATATCCCAGTTCCAAACAATGAATCTTTATGATCTGTAATCTAAGGATCGGTTTTTATTGCTATTATAAAATATCGTACTTAACACAAAACAGTTTTATAACGTCATTTCATACATTTTAATATTGTCGTAAGGAAGACTTGAAGGTTTATATATTTCAAGTATTAGGGCGTAAGACTAATTCCGGCCAACGCAAGTAAAGCGTATATTACATGAACTCATTCGAGATGTTCCATTGACATGCGCTAGATTATCTGCACTGTAATTTTGATATTTGACAACATTCTTGTTATTGTAACCACTCTGTTAACTATCTTCTGGTTTACTGTAGTTAGTAATCACGTTTTCAAACCCTTGCAATAGATTTAGAACCTAACCTATAATTATGCACGTATACAATGAGTAGAAAATATATTCTGTAAAACTTTGAGTGAGAATGTTTTACCTTTGCCAGTCTCCAAATTGCGCATATCTATTCTAGATAACTCCTTGAAGATCCAGTACAAAAAAATTACGAACACTTAAGAATAATTCAAAGATATAAGGGGGAGCAGATACCTTGAGCTTTTCAAAGGAGGAATCTATTTTTTTCAGTTTACCTCCAAGAGTGTACTACGGGAGTTCTATTTCCAATTTTAAATTGGAAATCACTAGACCAACTCTTCTAGTAATTGACTATGAATTTGTTGATTAAAAAAAGCCAACTCTTCAGCAGGTATGGTTCATGCTATGTATTACGGACAACTAAAGGTTAAGAATCTAGCAACTCAAAATAAGAATCATGACCTTCGAAAGACAGATGAACCTACATACATTGCCTCTTAAAACTATTTTTCATTAGATATATTAAGTCCATATTTTGTTTGAGTAAACGCATTTTGTTAGGCGGTGTCCTACGATCTTTCAGAACAAGTTTCCTCATTTAACTAAATTAACGCAATAAGAAGATTTTTTACGACATTTCCTGGTTTCCTGACTGAATATTCATACTACTGAGTAGGATATAATTTCCTTCAAAATTCTCTATATAATTAGCTCCCGGAAGTGACAGCATATACGACTCGGTAGAACAACATTCACAAAACTGATTTTAAAGTCATGTTCTGGTTAATACTAACAGCTTGCATCCTTACCAGTAACATTTGTTTGCGTATAATTGAACAGAGGATTTGGAAATATATTGAATGTAGTTCGAGTATATTGGGAACTCGATGAATGTCCAAACCCCATTAATACGTTTAATCAATAGAAGTTCCCAGTCTCTTGGCTTGAAAGGAGCAACCATGTGGAGAACATACTGTACTATTACTACATCTACTACTAAATACTTGTATACTATTTACAAGTACTTCAACGACCACATTGGATACACATAGTTTTTCTTTTTTCGATTTTCAATCAGATAAGCTTGTATTTTCCAGAGTTTATTTGAGTGTGGTAACATTTTCGATTTGTTTAAAATGTTCAATACTTCACTTCAAAATTAATAGCCTTTTGGATATGTGCATACGAATCAGTTGGGTTTTTACAATTTGAACAAGTTGCTCAAAAGTATATGGGTCAACTAATCAAGAGTACAAAGATAACAAAATACACAGTAAATGGTAACTATAGATAACACATATCATGATATATAATCCACAACATTATTGTCTATTGTCACAAATTTTAAATCTCTAAAAGTTGTTAGTTTTAATGAATTTTTACGTAATTTGTATGTTTAATAAAGTTTCTTATTGAATGATAAAATTTGTTTTTCACACACAGTAATAAGGATTCCAATATAGAACTTTAAATGTTCAGTCTTTATAATTAATTTTTTAGTTAATAAATGGAAAAAAAAAATTTTAGAACAAATACCGTGCGTTGCCTTTGTATGTTCACTATCTTCAAGTTTATGTTAGGATTTGCCCAATAATTTTATTTCCAGTACTTTTCATCTAACAACCCCACACATTGTAAAAGCACCATTCCAAGAATAATAATAAACAATTCAGATTTACCTTCCTTGACAACCAAAATTAATTTAGAATTTTATAAATTCCTAATTTTGTACTAAAAATCAATCATATTTGTTCAAGCTTGCTTCTCTAATCCGTTGGTCAGAACAATGTCTGCTAACATCTGTTTTATAAAAATATTTCTTTGTTTTACTGTCGCAACAAAAAGCAAATATCTGTATGGAAGAAAATTCATCTTTTATGTATAAGCCAATATAGTTACCATAATGTTTTGCATGTATATAAAATCTTGTATTACTTTTCTAAGGAAGAAACTAATCTTTACAGTTCGGTATTGTATTTAATTGTGCACCACTTTAAAACGATTGAGCAATCAAACTGATTAAATTATGTAATCATACAATATGAATTAGTTCTGATGGATTAAACAAAATAATAAATGATAATACCTACTGCATAGGTATGGAAAATTAAAGTGCAGCATTACTGTATTTGCAATGTATAAAACGTTTTACAATGTGTTTAAAAACAATATCTTAATATCCCTCTCTACTGCCGAGATATGTAACATTGAGGTACAATATTATTGCATTTGCAATAAGGAGGGCGGTACTATCTCTTTACAATATTTGAATGTCCTCTCTACTGCCTAGGTGCAGCATTACTGTATTTGCAATATAAAAAGTGTTACCATCTTATTAAAATATATTAATATCCCTCTCTACTGCCGAGATTTGTAACATTGAGGTACAATATTACTGCATTTGCAATAAGGAGAGCGGTACTATCTCTTTACAATATTTGAATGTCCCTCTTTACTGCCTAGGTGCAGCATTACTGTATTTGCAATATAAAAAGTGTTACTATCTTATTAAAATATATTAATATCCCTCTCTACTGCCGAGATTTGTAACATTGAGGTACAATATTACTGCATTTGCAATATGGAGAGCGGTACTATCTCTTTACAATATTTGAATGTCCCTCTATACTGCCTAGGTGCAGCATTAATGTATTTGCAATATAAAAAGTGTTACTATCTTATTAAAATATATTAATATCCCTCTCTACTGCCGACATTTGTAACATTGAGGTACAATATTACTGCATTTGCAATAAGGAGAGCGGTACTATCTCTTTACAATATTTGAATGTCCCTCTCTACTGCCTATGTGCAGCATTACTGTATTTGCAATATAAAAAGTGTTACTATCTTATTAAAATATATTAATATCCCTCTCTACTGCAGAGGTATGTAACATTGAGGTACAATATTACTGCATTTGCAATAAGGAGAGCGG
>JAGFPH010020652.1:0-14027 GCA_018207615.1 Philaenus spumarius | reverse complement strand
TTTTGTTTTGTTAATTATTATTTCCTCCTTAGTGAATGCAATATAAAACTGTTTGAAAATTCATAATGCAGCCGTGATCGTTAAATTAAAAGAGTGACAGTGTTTTCCATTTTCTTCACTAAGAAGCAGCACTACCGATTCGACGGTATGGAATTGTTAGACTTAAATTTTTAAGTAAATATCTTAAAATTTTCCTAAAAATATAGTCTCTATATGTGTTATTTCTACCATTTATATAAAGATCTTTGCTTTTGCTTAGAGATTTTTTTAAAAGTTACATATTGATAAATATTTCCTTCTTTGTGTAATAGACTATTCACCCGTTTTAAAGTCCAGTCATTGTTTGTCAGTTTTCGGTATTAGATTTACTTTAGTACCATTAGTATTATTATTTTTGTTTAATTGTTTCTTTTAGGAAAATGTATGTAAAATACAAATTACATACTGAATAAATATGAATACTTTTCGATCTTGAGAACATATGAACTATTTATTTAAATAAAAAAAAATAAAAAACATGAGTGCAATTAGTTAAAAGTTTTATTAAAATATAAAACTAACAATATTATAGTATTTGTTTACAGTTGATCTATTACTACGTATATATTTGAATACACTCAGTTTTATCATGACTAAATCGGATCTTAACCAAATACGAGGAAGACTCTGGAAAATGCTACATAATAACATGCCATGCATGAAAACTGACGATCTTAAAAACAGCACAAAAATAATGTTTAAGTTACGTTTGGTGTTTGAATCAAGAAATAAGTTGAACATTATACCACCTGATTCATTGTTAATGATTTATTTTTGTTAAATAGCAAATAAAAATCTGGAGCTAAAATTTACAGATTAACATCTGTATTGTATCTGGATTGTATCTGTAATGTATCTATTCACCTACTTAGTGTATTCAAAGGTGGTATAGACCTAAGACCTAGCGCATTCGATTCCTGAAGTCAAAAAACCCCTATATGCAAATTTTCATCCAAATCGTTAAAGCCGTTAGCAAGATCCTCGAAATAAATCTATATACAAATATACAAGAATTGCTCGTTTAATAAGATTAAATTTGAACATATCATAATCAAAACCAAACCCACATAACATCTTAGGGCCTTTAAAGTGTGTCTTTAAGGAAGATTATCTAAAATTTAGATTTTGGCTTTGTTTTCTGCACTAGAATTACAAAATTACATATTTCTATTGAGTTTTAGTACCCCGTGTATGCCATATGGATGAGTAAAATTATTACCTGCAAAGGATAATAATAAGGATTATAATACTGCAAATGATATTCTTGGACTGTCTATAATATTTGCAGAATATAAATATTTTTGAGAAATACTTTGAGAATTACTTTTATTATCGTTTAGTACGTTTAGTATCGTTGAGAAATCTAAACGAAGGTTTTTCCTAAGATTGTTATATGCACTCACCAAACCCACATAATATCTTAGGGCCTTTAAAGTGTGACTTTAAGGAAGATTGTCTAAAATTTAGATTTTGGCTTTGTTTTCTGCACTAGAATTACAAAATTACATATTTCTATTGAGTTTTAGTACCCCATACTTGGGTGTATGCCATATGGATGAGTAAAATTATTACCTGCAAAGGATGTTCTATAATACTGCAAATGATATTCTAGGACTGTGTATAATATTTGCAGAATATAAATATTTTTGAGAAATCTAAACGAAGGTTTTTCCTAAGATTGTTATATGCACTCAGTTCATGGGTAATAACTGCTGCTTACTCCTAATAGTTATGTTGGCTGTGTAATAGGCTTGCTAGTAAACGATACATAATTATACCAGAATAAAATGTATAGGCTACTTAATTAAATTTTAAAAACATTTATAGTTTGCGGTCCAACTCAGATCTAGACTTTGATACCAAACCTTCTGATCTAAATGAGTAAAATCTCAAAGAGTTTACACTAAAAGGGACAATTATTTCCTATGTATATTATTATAATATCCAAATAATATGTATTGCGTTTATAATTAATATTCAATCAAAATACATGTCTATATAAATATTAAATAAATATGCAGTATTACAACTTATTCATAAAAAATTATTAAATAATCAAATTTACAAACTCTGATGATGTTAGATAGTTTTAGTTTTACATTTTTTAAAATTTTATTTAACTTTTATTACTATCAGTAAGTTCACAAAACACTATTTGAGCCCCTCAAAATGTGTGGTTTTTTTAACTACCTGCAATTTTGGTTGAGGCCTAGTTTTCTGTTTTCTGCTCCATAATGCTCTAAATTTGAAAAACTATCTATTTATTTTAAGTTGTACATACCCATTCTTGGCAGGTGTGTCATTTGAAAGAATAACTTACCTAACTACCTGCAAAAGATTTTTCTAAATATGATCTGGTTGAGGAGAATATAAAGGTTTTTTTTAAAGATAAATTCTAATAATTTGAGGTTAGTTTTCTGAGTTTTTTTAATTTAACATTGGTGTTATGGAGTGTCAGGCAACATGGCCGACAGCTAGAGCCTACCCTTAAGTTATTTTTTATGAATATACAATAAAATTAATAAAAAGGGTATTCCATCTTTCCCTTAATATGTATTAATCCTAAACAATTTTAAGATTGTTTAATCTAATCCAGTTTTAAGAAAAACTGCTTAGTAAAAGGAATTTATTGTTATTTATAATTATTTAATTTCGGTGAAAAATGCATTTCTTCAAAAATAATTTAGACCTAGTCCTAATGTTTAAAACCTCAAGGATATTTCAATGATGATTTCAAAAATTATGTTAGGTTTTCGTCAAGATTTGGATGTTTGCTATGAGTTTCATCCAATGGAATTTAAAATGCATTACTTAGGCCTAACAATACCAAATTTGAAAAGGCAGTTTTCATTTCCACTTTAATCATTCGATTTTCAAAAGAAATTACGTTTATCTTTTAAGTTGTTTATTATATTTAAATTCTCCGTTTGGAAATACTAAATGCACGAACAATCTACAAGTAAAATTATTGTAACGCAAAAAGTTTTAAAATGAAGGAAAATCAATGTTCCGTGACACCAGGACAGTCATACTTAAAAAAACCATAAATCAATCAATACCGACAGATGTGTAATGTGTCAATCATGTACAAATAGAAGCCCAAATGTAGTAACCGTGAATTTGCGTTTCAATAAAACAGTAAATAAGTTAAAAAATGAAACTGAAAAGAATGTTCAACGGTGAGCAGGAAAATGAAAAAAATATAAATATGAAAGTTCGTACAGTTTTATTTATAAAATTTAAATCAATGTCCAAGTTCCATTTATAGTAAGGAATATGGTTACGCGGCTACCTCATAATAGATTGTTTGCTTTTTCTTATTGCACTAACTTTTTAACGTGAAAATAAAATTTTCATTGAAAAAAAAACAGTTTAAACTTGCCATCATAAAGTAATCGCAGACTTATAATACAAAACAATAATAATAAATTAAAATACTGTCTAAATACGTAAAATGCAGCTGCTCCAGTGATACGAAAATTGACCGCGTGGAGTGTAGTTGTAGCAAACAGAAAGTCTCACCGACTCTTGCAATACAGTTTCTAGTATATGTCATGGAATATTTCTATTGATTTAAACATTTGCAGATCTGCAAATGAAATGATTGAATAACTTGGTAATTTTGAAAAGGCTTGATTTTGAACTGTCGAGCCAAAAAATAAACTTACTTTATTTACAAGTTCAAGTGTACATTTCATTCTTGCCGTACGAACAAGGGCTATACTGTGCACATTTGTTTACTTCTATTAAATAGTGTTGACATTATCAATGCACACTATAAGTGAACTCAAAACGTACGATTACGTGGACTTTCATTTTCTTGTTATTTAGGTTTTAATTCAGGTTAAGTGTAGGTCTTTCCAGAAGTTTAATTTAAATTGTGAATTTGTTTGATTAACTTTATTAATTCGGATTTACTTTTCAATAACATGCGATACTTGCACAAATTATGAAAACTATAACATATGATAATATTAATTTATACAACTGGTAACTATAAATAACTCGTTTTCAATGCAGCATGTTTCGCAGTTTCAATGACGGCATCTTCAGGCTGACATTTAACATAAAACATTAGACACTAACAACACACACTCGAAATAAAAATTTGATTATTTTTGTACATTTATACAAGTCTTATATTACAATAAAAAATTTCTTTACGCAGCCACATGTCCCAGCTTTTTCTACTAGTTGACTGGATTACAATCTAACGTTTAATCTATTGTCCGTTTACAGTTTAGTTGATAGCATGGGCCTTATGGAAGCTTGCCGCGCTACTAACTGACCTAACTACATCGGCTTCTATTCACTACTACATTGAATTATGAATATCATTGTCTTAATGTTTAATTCAAGATCCAAATTTCTTCATTTAAGTAAACCCCATTATGCCGTTTAAACTGCAAAAAACGAACATTACATTAGTTTTATTCTAACGAGTATTGCTGTGCTATTTCAATTCTAACAAACAGTTAAAATTGTTTTCTGAAAGCAAATAGGTCTATATTCTCCCAAATAAAATAATATACTCTCCAAATAATTACTACAGCACTATACGTCAGAATTTAGGTCATGATAGATAGTACAGTACCAATAATGCTCTGAATTTTCTGTAAACTAAAGTTAGTTCTTTTTTCTCAAGCCTTAATTCATTTTGATAACAAATTTTGAATTTAAAGATTTGTACTAAAATTTTATATTATTATTCAGTTATTACTGTACAATATTCAATCATTTACTTTAGTAAAAAAACAGCTCTTCCATCAAAATAAATATAAACTAAACAATTATTTCCTACTTTGTATTAATGTTCCACATTAATACAAATTATTCTTGAAAATATAAATATCAATAAAAAACAATATCAAGGAAAACATATTCCTAATAACTAGTTTAAATGAGTTTTATGAAGTTGTGATGTTTTAATGCGGGCTACTAGCGTAAGATGCCTGCCCATGCTATCAACTAACCTGTAAACGGACAATAGTCATGTACTAGTCATGTAATAGTCATGTAGTCATGTGTTCATGTACTATTACTTGCATGTTGTTGGAGCTTGAGATACCTGATTTAATAGATCATATACAGGGTGACTATTTTAAGTGTGCCACCATTGGTATATCAGAAGTGACAAGATTTACAGGAAACTTAAAATGGGGGAATTCACCTACTTTTTAGCTTCCGTCAAAAATATGATTTGAAATTTCTAAAATATGCCGCCATTTTCCAATATGGCGGCCAACTTTAGAATTTCTTATGGAAACCCCAATTTTTTATGATGGATTTGGATTTTACATGCAGTTATAGGAATTTTTTATTCTTGGTTTTTTTTTATAAACTTAACCGTTTAGCCGCTAGGAGCGCTGAAAGTAAAGCTGTTGCAATTTCATCAAATACTTTATTTCAAACAAACAAATGTACAGGGTGACTATTATTTTAGGTGTGCCACCATTTTTATATGAGAAATAACAAGATTTACAGGAAACTTTAAATGGGGACTTCACCTACTTTTCAGTGATCAATAAAAATATTAATTTGTTTTTTTTAAATTCGGTCGCCATTTTCCAATATGGCGGTCAACTTTGAAATTTCTTATGGAAACCCCTATTTTTTATGATGGATTTGGGGTTTAGATGCAATATTAAGACTTTTTTTATTCTTGGTTTTTTTATAAACCCATCCGTTATCTCATAAAACAAAGTCAACGTTTGAATTTTTACATGTTTAGCCTCTTTGGTTTCAATATCTTTACAACAATAATAACTTCACAGTTTTATTACAAACCACTTTTATTTACAATTTCTTAACAATTAATTAGAAATTGTACAATGTTTAGTAGTTAATTGTCTTCAAAACATGTGCTCGAGCATATTTTTATAACATAATATTTTTATGTCAAACACCGTCAACATAAATACAAGCGTGAGCTCGTTTGCTCATATCCTGTGTTGTTTTACGTATCACAGTGTGATGAGCAGTTTGGTTTGAAGTGTGATGAGCAGTTTGGTTTGAAGTGTGATGAGCAGTTTGAAGTGTGATGAGCAATAACTTCTACCCTGGCGGTCATTGCCTCGACTGATCAATAGCGTGTCTTGTAAAGTTCATCTTTCAAAAAACCTCAGAGATGATAATCTAATGGAGAAAGATCGGGGGATTTAGCAGGCCACTCAATTGGACCTGAAGTGCCAATCCACTGATTAGGGAAGTGGGTGTCAAGAAACTGTTTAGTTGCATTGCTGTTGTGAACTGGAGCTCCATCTTGCTGGTAAATCAGTCTCATCCTTGCATCCAATGAGATGTTTCCAAGGCTTTCTAACAAAACCTCTTCCAGGATTTGAACGTAACGAAGTCCCATCAAAGTACTTTATAAAAGTGCACTGCCAAAACCCTATTATTCAATAGAGCCACCCAACAGTTAATGGAAAATTTAATCTGGTTTTGACCATCAGTAAAAATCAAAGGGTTTACTCTTGACCAAAAGTGATTGTTGTTTTTGTTCATCATTCCAATATTTGAAAAAATTGATTCATCTGTCCAGATGATTTTTGACAAAATTGAGGCAGGATCCTTTGCTGCCTCTTCGAGTATCCATTCGCAAAATGCAATTCTTCTTCCTTCGTCACATGGGAGAAGCGCCTGGTGAACACTAAGCTTATAGGCATGATATTTAAATTTGTGCAGTATTTTACGAACTGTTTCGTAATTTATTTTAAGTTTGCGAGTAGCATCTTTTATTGAATTCCTAGAGTGAGCCTCAAAATAAGCTAAAACTAGTGTTTCAGTTTCTTCATTCAAAACAGAGTTACGGCGCTGTCTTGTTTTTACAAATGATCCATTTGATGTTTAATTGTTAACAAGTTTTTAAAAAGTTCTACGGTTAACAATAGGCCTATTAGGATACCTTTGTTGATAAGTAGCAGCAGCTAACAATTCTTAGCACTAAGAAAGTAGATCTCCAACATATCAATCTTTTCGAGGTTTGGACGATCCATTATGTTGTGTTACTAAATGAAATAAACACAGAACTGGGCAACTCACTGGACTGTAACGAGTTAGTTTAAATGTATTCTACAATAAAATGGCAAACAGAAAGAAACAAGAAAGCGCACAGCTGAGTTGCAACAATTACAATAGCAAGAAGGTTACAGCTGTTACTTCACATTATTGAAACCAGTAAGAGATGTGTTTAATTAAACTTACCAAAATGTTGTTTTTTATTGTAGAAATATTCTTTGCAAAATATCTTTAATGTTGACAGCAATGTGCTCACAAAATTAACAAAACAATGAGACGTTTAAATCTGTAAAAACATAAAATGTACAGTTATAGTCATAACTTTTATTCATTGCAGCTTTCAAGGATTTAGCATTAATAGACATTAGAAATAAAGCTTAACACTTCCGAAAAATTATTTGTACTAATAAATAAATAGGAAATGTTTATTATAGTTTAACTCAAAAACTGTTTATCCATTTTGAAGAAACATATACTGCTGTAGTTTAAGTTAACCTTCCGAATAACAAGGGTGTGGTTTATTCAAAATTAGCCAGCTAAGCATTAATCGAAAAAGTGACAATGATTTATGAAATAACCGATGTTTGGATGCCATAACCTGGTTAAACAGTTAAAAATCTATGTATATTATACAGTTGAACTTGGTTATAGCCCCATCGAAGTGACCGAACGAATGTTGACGCTACGTCCGTGTGACGTTATAAAGATGTACCAACTGGATATCATATTTTTCTTACCTTGAGTGAAAGGACAATTAACTATACACTATTACTATTATTGAGAACATTATTAAAAACGTTGTAATTACATGACGTTGAAAAAATCTATCAGTAACAAAAAGAATTACACACAGTCACATATACACAATGCAAAGCTTAAAGCAACACTGGAACTGTGAGGGGGGCACCTGTCTGATCACAACAACGTAAATGTCTCACCAGGTTATTCGATTGAGTCTCGCTGCGCATTTGTATTGTCCGAACACTTTCCCAGCAAGGTCATGGGTTTAGTTACACACAGCACAAAACTGACACCGCAAAGCGTGGGATTTTGTTCCTTAGGAGGAGAGGCAGAGTTAGCAGTGTTGCTTGTAGTGGAATTACATTTTATGTGTGAAAAAAATATGCAGTTTGTTTCTTTCGCGGTTTTATTTTGAGGAGGGAGAAAATATTCGGCCTTACATCAAAGGAAAGGGGGGAATTCTAAAATTTTTCAAGTTCTGAGAAAACTGAATTCAAAGTTTGACATTGATCATTTGTAGATTTATGGCGTTACAACCAAGTGGTTAAATATTTATTGATGCTAAAACAGAGGTCTATAATAACGATTGAAGAAACAAGTGTTGTTTCTTCAATGTAATAACGTAAAAGATAACGATTTGACTGACCTAAAAAAAAACGCTATGTCAGAGTAGACGCATTAGCCGAGGCCGTTAAAACCAAGTTCAACTGCAAGCAGCTTTGTCCTGTCTGACATAGAATCAATGTAGAGCAAAAACTACTTACGATAAAACTATGAAAATTTGAAGATATATTCTTATGGGGTCATAGTCGCACACTAACAAAGAATTTAGCAAAATGTTAATTTTAAAGTGTCAATTTAGTGAAAATTGGGGTACACTCCAAGCTCTATAACAAATAAAACAGGTAATTTGCATCAAAAGCTTAACAACGTATGCTTGGTTACATTCATTACCATAGCAACCAACTTAGCAAATTTAGAATCAGTTTATTGTTTTTCACAAAAAACAGCTTTATTTCGCTAGATTAACAAACTCAGTCCAAGCGATCACAAATAAAGTCAACAATAAATGTTGTTCAATTCAAACATAATTCTATTGTTACATATTATAAATAACTTGAACAGCTGAACCGCTCACGTGAGTTGAGCGAATTTCCAACATTAAGTTTATATGATTTTAGGGTTTCAACCAACTACTTGTGAAATTGATCTACTCACGAAGGAGCTGAAAAGCTGCCTATGTGTACCAAATATATTAGTAGATTTTGTTTGCACCTCAGCCTCAAGCTTTGACTCACTCGCAGCGGAAGAACTCGCTTTGTGGACTGCTTCCATTCGTCCGCAGCGTACAACCTCGTCCGTCGGCCTCGGATCAGTAGATGCCCACACGTTAAAATTCTCCACGTGGATTTGAACCGGGTTTTTTATAGTGTTTTATCTTTTAATCGATTTTGGGGGAACCAAGCAAACTATACGATCGTGTAAAAAAACAAAATGTGAAGAATAATATTCTACATTATAATTTTTTTTTTTAATGCCAAAATGTTTCATTCTAGTACGAAAAATCACAAAAAACAGTTACTTCCAAACGTTGGATTTTTTTTCTAACGAAATCGTCTGAGCGACTTAGGCAACCAACGTGTGTACCAAATTTCAAACAAATCAGACTTAAAATGCGGCTGTTAGAGTTACATATATGTATATACAAATCTTAATAACACCCCAAAACGTTTTCTTGGGACCATGGTCATTGCTCATTTACTACTCCAGACCTTAGGTCTCACCATAAGGGTCACTGCAATAGCTCATCTTTCCTATGGAAGTTCGCTAATAAAACAGCTGATTTTGATCAAAAACTTATCATAACTTTAGGTTATGCCTGCAATGAACCAAAACCCGTTTATTTGCATTCAATTGGTCAATTGGTAATTATTTTCCACAACCAACAGTTTCCTATTTTATTAGGTAAAAGCAAAAAATAAGGCTTACTGTATTATAAGTCAAACATCTGGTGATACATATTATATTGTTTCCTTTAGTTGGTAATATCAAAATTTGTTTGAAATGTTGATTTTTCATATTTTTTTACCAATATAAATATTTAATAAACCATTCACAGCATCATATGTGATATTATAGTTATTATAGTTTTCTTACAATAATTACGGTGGGAATTGTAGCAAATAGTTTGGGAGAAGCAGAATGGCCAAGAGGGTAAAGGCACTATTTCAGTCTGCTTTAGTTGCTAAAACCTAAACATTAAAGTTTAAAATATTTGTAAATAAATCAATTTAAACTATATATACTATACCCTACTACAGATTACTTCTATTAACTGAAAAGTGACAAAAATAAACTCACGGTATAAAATTGTATTTGTTTATTCAATATGCTTGTTTTTGTTGCTAGCAAGTTCCTCTTATTGATTGTGGATCTTTACAGGGTACATCTATTTGAATACCAGATCAAATAAAAACTATCTGAAAACATACAAGCAATTCCTCATTTTTAAAATGCAAACAAAGATATTTCTACACCCTAAACGGATGAGCCAATTTGGACAAATTACATATTATTAGATTAGTTTTTTCAGAGTTTAGCAGCCTTTCCTTCGAATCTCATTGGGATGGACAGCAAAGGAAAGGTCTTGGCAAGATTAATTCAAGTACAAATATATTTTACAAAATTAATGAATCACTCTTAGGTCTAATGTTAAACTTAAAAACATTTATTGCTAACAATTTGTATGCCTTCCTCATTATTCAACATTATTATACAAGAGAAAGGCAGGCAGTAATGTAAAGTGTAGGAAAATACAGAAGTAGAGGGAGAGGGTAAATCATCTGAATAAAAGCCGTACTAGCCCACCGGGCCCCCACTCCTGGTGCCCTTCTATAAATTAAATTTTATATGAATTAACGAAAAATGCAAATAATTCAGATCCAGTTTCAGTGTTCATAAAATATATGAGGAGGATGAGTAAATATTTGACTGTGGAACCATTCAAAATTACCGGCGCCAACAACCAACCAGCCACACTAGCGTAAAAATGGACAACGATCATTTACAGGTAGAACAGAGTGCACATGATTTGTTTAAGCAAATGTGGAGGAGAGACGGTGTATGGTGTATACAGTTCCAGTCCAGCACCCGCCCACAGTTTTAAGAGTTTTCTTTACAAACCAGGCTTTATTCATTCATGGCTTTTCGACCATATGCCACCACCAGCCACCCACCCCTCCGTAAAGTAACAAGTTTCAATTTTTGAAAAAAAGTGAACCTACCACTATGCTACCTCATTCTACTCTGTCATTCGGTAAGAAGTCATTGGATTGTTTAGTTTTAATTTAGTTTTAAGCATTATCTTCGTTTGAACTCATTAAAAGAAAATCCGAAACTAAATAAATAGAATTTAATACCCGTGTACTACTTTGAATCTCCGGTGCGGACTAACTGTTGAAGTGAGTTCAGTTCCGTCAGGCACAGTTTCATTACAAATAATGTGCTAAAAAAATGTTTACCTAAATTAAGCACTGTATGGAGGCATTTGCCATTGCAAATATAGTGCAAATAGATGTTACTATAACAAAATACAAGAAATTATATTTATATGTTGTTCATATCTGTGTTAGTTTCATCCCTTTTGTTTATATTAATTTTAATTAATTGTATAAGTACTTTTAAAGTTTTTTACTACTATTCCTTACATCTATGTAAAGTTCAAACGCGTAAGATGTCACCAGTACTCTGAAAATATGCCTACAAGGGCGTCTCCTCTTAGTAATTTTCCACCGTCCCCTACATGGGTCCAGCACTGCTCTGCACTGTATGAACTGTAGGCTACAATTACCAACTTATTGAAATTGAAATAAAAGAAGTCACGCCTAAGATGGCTGGGACAACTGAAAAGGATTGACAAAGAGATCCAAGATACCGAGTAATGAAATGATAGATCTTAACCAGATGGAAGACAGGACAAATGACGTGGATGAAATTTAAGTTCTTCAAAAGCTCTAGGGTAAGGTAAGGGATGTGTTTTTATTAAACTTACCAAAATAGTGTCTCTGATTTGCTTTTCTCTTTGGAAATTTGGTTCCTTGCAAAATGTCTTCATTAACAGTTGATGACAATGTAGGCCTACTTGTTGGCTCACAATTATAAAAACAGAGAGTTTATCTGAAAATTAAAATATGTCAATTTTAGTAACAACTGACATCCGATTGTAAATTCAAATCAGGCTTACAACAACTTAGTAACAAAAGACTTTATAAAGTTTAACCCTTCTTAAGGTTATATAATAATTCAGAGGCAGGCCCGACAAGATGGAGTGATGCAGTTGTGATTACCCCAGGTTGTTCCGAAAATTTCATACAACGTGAAAGTGTAGAGAAACATTTTTCCCACTTTGTGTAATTCATACAAATTTTCTCCCAGTTTTACATCATTCATTATTTTCATGTTTTCCCTCTATCAATGTCCACGTGTTGTGAATACATTAATTTATAATTTGAATTAAATACTGATATATATAACTTACCAAACTCGTGTCATTGGTTCATTTTTTATTATGGGCAGTTGATTTCGGACTGAATGTTGGTTTCTTGTAAAATCCAGATTTTAATGGTTGATGGGAACGTCCTTGAAATCTAAATTAATACAAAATATAAATTATTAATGCGCAAAATAGTAATAAAAGGTCAAATATGTTCAAATAAATTAGGGCAAGCTTTGATCCGAGTGAAGGTTAAGTATCCCTTCCTAATGTGTTTTATTAAATACATGCAGGCTGCAGGGTGCGCACAGATGGGGTTTTAGGAGGAGGGGTTTGAACTAAAATTTTATGGAAAAAATTGGTGATAAAATTTTAGATGAAGAAGCTTGCAACCAATTACTCGACCTTGTGGCCTGGGATTATGGACTGCTTCACTTCGCTCGCAGAGAACAAAATTAATTTACTTCGTTGGATTTCAACAGGGAACTGTTATGGTAGGCTACTTTACATTTTGATCGATTTTAGGGGAACCAGGCGGGATACAAAATAAAACAAAATGTGCAGAATAATGTACTTTATTTATTTTTGTAGATAAAACCCAACAAAGTGTCATTCTAATACAAAAATCTCAAATAAAATAGTTAATTCCGGTCAGAAAACGTAATTCCGTTTGTTGGATTTTTTGGCTAACGAACTCATCCTAGCGACTTAGAAAACAAAGTGTGCACCAAATTTGGTCCAAATCGGACGTTAAGTGCGCCGCTAAGCCCAGTCCACACTTGCAAACAAGAAACAACAAACTGTTTGCAAACAGTTGACAAACTATTTGCAAACAGTTTGTTGTTTCTTGTTTGTCTTCAGTTTTCAAATTGTTTCGCAACTGTTGGCAAACTGTTCGCAAACAAATGTTTGTCATTGTTTTGTGTCCACACTAGCTAGGCAGTGTTTCTCGAGATGTTGACTGAAGAAGATGTTCTTCTAGCTTGTGCTAGTTTATATTTAGCAAACTAGTGGATCCGGCAATGCTTCGATATTGCTTGATTTAATTTTAATGGTATTTATAAAATTTCATTCCTTTGACTTAAGTAATCGAATTGCAAATGGTGTTTATGTCACTTAAGAATAATATTAGATAATAATATTTAGATTTATAGTTTGTAGGAAGTTAGTGCAATTTAATTTTATTGTATTAAACTACCCTATTTTAATCTATTTGATTGTAATGACTATATTATCTAAACAATTCTTTGGGGGGTGATGGTGGAAAATTTGTGAAGTTGCGACGGAGACTTGAAAATTTCCTCTCGGGAGTTTTTGGGGGCGCTGATTTCAATACTGACCATGCGAAAGGCTCCCGGTGCACCGTGGGGCGATGGAGGGGGGAATTTGTGAAGTTGAGAAATATAATTGAAAAATTCCTCTCGGATTTTTTTAGTGTCGCTGATTTCAATTCTGACTAGTTGAAAATCAATTGGTTGCCAAAATTCAGTGTTTAAACATTTGAAAATATTGTGGAAAACATAGTGAACATTCATAAGTGGTGTCTATGTTATAAAGGAACTGCTATTACTCTATTTTATTAACAATTCAATAAATAACGGACTACTTTTGATTAACAATGTGGATATTTATTTAACAAGATATCAACATTTTTTTTATATACAAGTTTCTTCTATTAGAATTAAAATTCTCCTTTCATCAAATATTATGCACATCGCCCCCTCCTTCCCCCCCCCCC
>JAGFPH010020650.1:2628-14030 GCA_018207615.1 Philaenus spumarius | reverse complement strand
ATATTCCGCATATAAGGGTTGAAACAACCCCTAAAACCATAAAATATCGTTTGTTTTATATCTCAAAAACCATATGGCCTAGGAACGTGGATTTGGTACACATATTGCTCATAGGTGCTAAAGGCGCACAAAGAAAGGATTTCAAAGTGTTTCGCATTTAAGGGTTGAAACAAGCCCTAAAACCATAAATATTGTTTGTTTTATATCTCAAAAACCATATAGCCTAGGAACATGGAATTTGGTACACATATTTCTCATAGGCCCTCGAACTGTTCTAAGAAAAGATTTTAAAATATTCCGCATATAAGGGTTGAAAAAATCCCTAAAACCATAAAATATTGTTTGTTTTATATCTCAAAACCCTTATGGCCTAGGAACATGAAATTTGGTACACATATTGCTCATAGGCGCGCACAAAGAAAGGATTTAAAAATATTTCGCATTTAAGGGTTGAAACAATCCCTAAAACCATAAAATATTGTTTGTTTTATATCTCAAAATCCATATGGCCTAGGAAAATGGAATTTTTTACACATATTGCTAGAGGCGCACATAGGTGCTAGAGGCGCACAAAGAAAGGATTTCAACGTATTTCGCATTTAATGGTTGAAACAAACCCTAAAACCATAAATATTGGTTGTTTTATATCTCAAAAACCATATTGCATAGGAACATGGAATTTGGTACACATATTGCTGATAAGTGCTAGAGGTGCAATAAGAAAGGATTTTTTTTTAATATTTTGCATTTAAGGGTTGAAACAAATACAAAATACAGAAATTCAAATTATTGCACTCGTAGTTTTAAATGCCTGCATGTAGAATTTTAAGAAAACCCAACAACGCATTTGGCCGTGGCTGAGAAATATCTGAAAAAACACATTTTTTATGCACGAAATGCCCAACAGTCCATGTACAATTAATTGGTCCTAAATCGATATGTATCATAACCCTTTTTTTTAATTAGTCATTTATTTATATTGTTTATTCCTCCTAAATTAAGTTATTTATGAAACAATTTATGGCCGATTGAAACTATATTTAAAATATATATACATAAAGATATTGTGTTTAATGTACTGTGATAGTAATTTATAAATTATAGTAACCTTGTGACTGGTACCAGGATGTGCAACTAAGTGTGTGTATATTTAAAGATTTGATGTTAACTGTATGTAAGCTATGAAACAAAAAGGTTATGTGGGTATAAGTTTTGTTTAAAATAATATCTTGCTTGGGAGGGCATTTTCATATAATTTTACTTAAGTGAGGGTTAGTATAAGGGCATGTCATTTTATTTAAGGGCGTATTAATTATTTTCTAATAAACAGAAATGATTATTCAAATTTATATTTAATCTAATTCTTTCAAATTGGTAATTTTCCTATTGTGAGAGGTATACTCAAGCATCCTGGCAGTTTGGATCCATGTTAAAGGTAGGAAGAATTTATAAAAGTCTTATGATTTGTGTTACGGCAGGTTTTCAGGGTCCTGCGTTAGCTTTTCCAGAAAATCAATTTAATTCTTTAACTGCACGTATCACTTTCCTTAAAGCTAGAAAGCTGAAATTTTGTACATTTATTTCTTAAAATCACATATAAAAAGTAAACCAGTTTTACTTTTTGTCACGTTCTGCTAAGGAGTGGAAATGTAGTAACAACCCCTAAACAATTAATATTAATTTTTATACTTTCCTTAAAGCTAGAGAGCTGAAATTTTGTACATTCATTTCTTACAAGATGCATATAAAATAAACCAGTTATACACTTTGTAATGTTCTACTAAGGGATTGAAAAGTAGTAACAACCCCTAAACCTATAAATATTAATTGAATAACGTTGAGGAACGTGAAATTTGGTACACGTATGTTCATAGGCACTAGAGACGCACTAAGAAATAATTTAAAAATATTTGGCCTTTAAGGGTTGAAAGAACCCCTAAAAAAAGTAATGTTGTTTGTTATACATTCCTTAAAGCTAGAAATCTGAAACTGTGTACATTTATTTCTTGAAAAACATTTATAAAAGGAAACTTTAAGGAAAGTTTTACATTTTATTAAGGGGAGGCGCACATGAATATGACAAAAAATGGCTAAAATCTGTGTCTCTGTTTTTTATTTGTTTATTAAATACTACTCACTTTTCTGAGTCTATTGATATAAAATACATACATACAGTATTTGGTTACTTTTTACTACAATACCAAGTGGTTTGTATATTATACTCTGACTATTTCTTCTTTTACGCCTGGGCCAAGTCTTTACGCCTTTTACTATATCTTCTAATGTCAGTAAATGTATTCAATAAATTATGTTTTTCATCATAAAATATGTATTTTTTTTTTACATAACTACAGACTAAAAGTAATATAAATGCATTAAACTACATGGTTGCATATAGGTATCAAACAATGCACTGTTACTCCTCACTTTATAACTTATTTTAGAAAAGCCTTGATTTCCGCAACTTTTATTTTTTATGTATTCAACCACAAAATTTGATATATCTCAAAAACTATTTGACATAAAGAAATGAAAATTTTCAGGGTTGTTGTACACTTTATTAGGAAAAAAAATCATGTATTTTTATCTAATTTTAGTGAAAAACCTTTCAGAAATATAATTATTTTCAAAAAAAAGTTAGGTAAAAGAAATAAAAAATAATATAAAATTATATCGGTACTAATTTTTGTTGGATCATAAGAAAAATACATGGAAATGTTCCTCAAACTATCTCAATCAAAATGATACTAAACAGAATGTTCTAGGTTTTATGGTTTTTTTGGAATATCGAGTTAAAAATATACCACAATTTCTCCAAAATGGGCCCAAAAACAGCCCCAAAAAGTAATTATAGTAAAAATTTTATTATAAATCTTAAATATTACAAGAAGTTTAACTGATAAAATATTCAAAACACCATTTATTAAATTAAATTAAATTTTAGCATTTTCATGTGTGCCTCCCCATAAGGGGTGAGGGGTACGGGGTGAAAGTGTGATAACAACCCCAAAAACTATAAGTATTAATTGGTTTCTTTCCTTAAAGCTAGAGATCTGAAATTTGGCATTTATTAATTTGAAGGAAATATTTAAATACATAAAGCCGATCAAATCCATCCCGATCTATGCATGCGCATATTAAAGTCGTATCTGTTCGATCCGCAACATCCGGCTAAGACTGTGATTTAACCGTCTGTAGATTTAGCGGTTGAAAAATAAGATGCTCTTCACTCCGAATTCTTATGTTTAATTGATTAAATTATTCAGCAAACATACCTTGACGAAGACGATCGACGGGCAGCCAACGAAGAAAACATACCAAACTAATTGAAAATACATGTAATAATTCACTTTCGTGAAATAAAAGATGAAAGAAAATGGGGGAGAAATATTACAAATATGTAACATAGCGAAGCACGGGTATTCAGCTAGTAACATTATAAGCGAGAATCTGATTGTTGATGTTGTCTAATTTTTAACTTCCCGCTAAGAAAATTGAAAATTTTCTAAAATCGGGAAGTTATTGGTTTCACCCCGTTTTTCGAAAATCGAGTATTCATCAGATCTCGACGTTTTGAGGTCCTAGGAATCTACCCTGACCACTCCCGAGAGGGTGTCACCCTGTCTGTATGGGTGTGCGTGTGTGTGCGGGTGTGTGGGGGTGTGTGTATGTAAGTATGTGACCCGCTTATAACTTTTGAACGGCTTAACCGATTGCATCCTACCAAACGGCGTTCTAAAGAGTTCCATCAAACTTAGATTTCCTGAAAATTTCAACTAATTCGGACCGGTAGGTTCTGAGAAATTTCGAAAAAACTAAGAAATAAAATTTTATCAAATCAGGTTTTTTTGGAATAACTTTTAAACGGCTTTACCGATCAATTCCAAAATCTAATCAGCTTTTAACCTTGAAAAGCGACGTCGATCGCTACCAGTCCGGTCAAAATCGGTTAATTCGTTCGTGAGATATCGTGAACGAAAGAAAATAAAAAAAAGTGTTTTTTCTCAATTTCTCCGAAATTTTTCATCAGAAAAATGTTTGTTGTCGATTCTTTCAATGGACTCGAAAAACTGCATCGATTGCCGCAAATCGCATAAAAATCGGTTGATTCATTCGCGAGATATCGTGAACGAAAGAAAATAAAAAAAAGTGTTTTTCCTCAATTTCTCCGAAATTTTTCATCTGAAAAATTTTTGTTGTTGATTCTTTCAATGGACTTAAAAAACTGCATCGATTGCCGCAAATCGCATAAAAATCGGTTGATTCATTCAAAAGTTATGGCAGTTCAAAATTTCCAAAAATAGTGTTTGTTGTAATTAAACTTAGCGGGAAGTTACATGGATGGCCTTTAGGGTCAACCGTTTTCCTAATTTTTTTACTTCTTATTAGTTAGGCTAAGGCAGCGTCTCATCTGTAACTAGGTTCGAAACGTCACAATCTCCGATGCAAGGTTCCAACTGCAGCATAATGTAGTGACGCATTTAGCCTCTCGGCTTCCCTGCATCCTCAGGTCTGATTAAAAAAATAATAATAATATTGAAAACAAAATATGTATTATTTTTCTAAATGGAAACATTTTATCTTTCCCAGTTTTTGCTCAGATAAAAAAAAATAAAGTCGAACTTTAAGGTGGTACAACACCAGGGATACCTCTAGTAGTTTACTTAATAAGAGGTCAAATATTTGGATAATTGTGCAGAATAAAATGAAAAACATGATAATTACTTACGTTTAACAATTTTTGTGTGCCTTTTTCAGAGTTTTACAGAGTTGTAAAATTGAATTTCCATAATACAAAAATCCGATGTTATAATGTCCTTTGTGACGAGGAACGTAGGATACTATAACTCTAATATTTTCGATCAATTAAAGCGTAAACAATTATATATAGCTTTGTTGTCCCTCTGTGTACGTATATAGTAGATGTTATGACAGATTCCTGTGTACAATAAAAACTTGTGTTGTCGTAGCCCAAAGCGTTCAGAAATAAAATGAGATTTACCGAAAGCTTTGTTTGTATCCATGCACACTCCATGGTTGGTTAGTGACACTCTTAAACAAATTAGTAGGTCGACTATTCGACTGTAGTTTTTATAACCTAAAGCTTTTAAAACAAATGAATGTCAATTATTTGTACCGCGTTTATTTACCCAGACTTTATAACATGTAAGGTTATTTCTTTAGGGAATTCAGGAAGCACACACACACAATATTTGTTTCAACTCCGTATATAATAAATCATATTTACTCTCCTTTAGAAAAATATGCAGCAAAATATTTTTCATATGTTGGTACCGCAACGTCTGTTTCTCGACAATTCGTGCTTACTCTTTTTGAATATAATGTTGAATATAATGTTTTGTTATAATGTTTATAATATATAGTGTTTTTTTTATAATGTTAATTTTAATTGTTATTGTTCTATTCGAATTTTGTTTTGTTTTGTTTTTTTATGTACTTAAGTCAATTTATCTGTACAGTACATTATACATATAATACAGAAAACAAAACAAGATATATATACAGGGTTAGTTAAAAGTCTGGAGACCCCCCCTTAACTCTCCACCGAGCATTGATAGAAAATCCAAACCCGGGGGTTGTTTATAGGTCATAAAAGCACACTTCCCCATGCATAGGGCAACGTTGCCACCCAACTCAAAATCGGAATTTTTGGGGCTACTCAATATTTTTAAATGGGAAGTATGGTCATGTGATACCTCATTTTAAAGGTCTATTTAAGACTAGGAAAATGACATAAAGAAAATAAAAATCGGACCACCCAAAACAAAATAGCGGCCCTAAACGTGTTGAAATAAATCGACATAAAGTTGCTAATATCTCGAAAAGGAAGAGTTTTAGAAAAAATTTCAAGAGACAAAAAATGTTTATTTCAAAGTGCTTGACCTAACATATTGCTTCCAAATCGATATCGAAAATTTTATTTTTACAACATTTTTTAAGATGGAGGAGTAAAAACCAGCAGTTTGAATGTCTGTAATGGCTTAGATGACTGGTTTTTGGTATTACAATAAACTAAAAAATTAAGTGGAAGAAATGTTGGCTGTAAATAGATCAACAAAATGTTTGTGGCAGCATAAGACGTATAATTGCGTATAATGTAATGCATAATGTATAGACGTATAATGTATAGTTGCGGCATCATAAGAATGTAAATTGTGGCAAAATTAGACTGTACCTACATTATGGCAGCGTAAAACTGTAAATTGCGGCGGCAAAAGATAATAAATTGTTTTATCATAAGACTGTAAATTGTGCTGACACGAGATTATAAATTGTGGCACTATAAGGTTATAAATTGTGCAGCAAAATCCATTGTGGCAGCATAAGGCCATCTATTACGGGTTTCTAACAATAAATGTGTTTATCTTACCGCTGCCAAATTGGTAGAGTACAGCCATGCAAACAGACACTAGTTGCAAACAGGGCACACAATAGAAGTCAGAAATTATATTGATTTCTAATTTGTTTGTCAATATTAGGTAGGTAAGGTTACTATTTTTATTAAGTTCATATGGTATAGGATGTACGTCGATAGTTAATTTATTTATTTTTAATCAATCATATTAGCCACGGATCAATTATATAATTATAATTTATAATGTATATAATTTATAGTTTCAAATAATTATAAAACATTAATGAGTAGTTTTGGCCTGGAATCGTTGATAAATCAGCCTACCCGAGTTACAGAGGATTCAGAAACGTGTATTGACCATGTTTATGTTAGAGTATTAAATAAGATTAGAATAAATCCGAAGGCACGGGTAGTTGAATCGCATGTTTCTGATCATTTCATGACATTGTTGACTTTGAGGGGAGGGGAGTTGACTTCGAACGGTAAGCAAGTCATATCTTATCGCATCAATTATGAGTGTTTAAATATTGCGCTTGATAGCGTGGATTGGACCGATGTTTATCGACAACTTAATGCATCCCTTGCCTATTCTAAATTTATTGGAATATTATTAGACTTAGTTAATAAAGCGACACATGTAAGTTATAATACTAAGGTATTCACAAAATTAAAACCGTGGATAAGTGATGACATTTGTAAGCGCATTAAAAAAAGAGATTTAATTTATAAGAAACTTAAAAAGCGTCCTACTGATGATAGATTAAGGGAAACTTTTAAAAGTTTTCCTAATAACTTACACAATGATATGCGTAAAATAAAAAGTAATTATTATCTTGGTCTTCTAAAAGACTGGAAGAGGGACTCTAAAATGACATGGAGTATTCTAAAACGGATAACTGGTCAAACTGAGTCAATGAATAATAAAATAAGTTTATTGGTTGATGGTAAATTACAGGATGACGCTGGGATAGTGGCTGAGAGGTTCAACACATACTTTTTGTCTGTTGTAGATGATATATCTTGTGAACTAGATCATAAAAATGATTCATATTGTGTTTCATCCGATCTAAAAACTTGTTTTCGTGGCAGGTGTGAAGCTTCTTCCATGTTTCTAGATTCAATTTCAGAAAGAGATATTGTTTGCGCGATTAACTGTTTAAAAAGTAGGAAATCTCCAGGCATTGATGGAATCAGCTCTACTATGGTAAAACTTACTTATCATAAATTTATCGATATCTTGCTAAATGTTTTTAATTTTAGTTTTGGTTCTGGCGTTTTCCCTGACCAACTCAACGAAGCCGTATTGATTCCTATTCATAAAAAAGGGTCTACTAACGTATGTAATAATTATAGACCAATATCCCTTGTTTCAACCTTTTCAAAGATACTTGAAAAAATTATGAAACGAAAATTGATGGGTTATTTAAACAAAATTAACTTTTTTAGTAGTAACCAGTATGGATTCAGAGAAGGTATGAGTACAGAAGAAGCTCTTTCAAATTTAATGAGGTGTGTAAATGAAGGCATAAATCGTGGTAAATGTGTTAGTGGTCTTTTCTTAGACATTAAAAAAGCTTTTGATACTGTTGATCATTCAATATTGATCCATAAACTTTCAAATTGCGGTATCAGAGGAGTTGTATTGAGTTGGTTTCAAAGCTATCTTGCTTTGAATGTGTGAGGGTAAATGGTGTTATTAGTAAAATGGGGCAAATCAAGTATGGCGTACCTCAAGGGTCTGTTTTGGGTCCTATATTGTTTCTTATATATATTAAATACCTTTGTAATGCGCGACTAAATGGCAGCTTGACATCATTTGCGGATGATACTGCACTATGTTATGTTGAAGGTACATGGAGTGATGTCAAAAAGGCCATGAATGATGACCTAAGAGATATTAGATGGTGGTTTTTAAAAAATCGTATGGTCCTGAGTGTGGAAAAAACTAACTACGTAAATTTCATGTTAAAGGGAAGTTATGACTTCACGGAGGATTTAATATATCCTTGCTCAAATTGTACGCGTGAAGGAAGTTTTTGCAAAAATGTATGTTCAGTTGTTAAAGCAAGAAGCTGCATAAAATATTTGGGTGTATTCCTCGACAGCGAATTAAATTGGAAAGTTCATTTGTCTAAGTTAAAATATAAATTGGGTAGTATTTTAAGAGTGTTTTATTTTCTTAGAAATATGTGTCCTCCGGATGTTAAGCGCATGATTTATTTTTCACTGGCTCAAAGTAGGATAGAGTATGGTTTCTATAGCTGGGGAGGGACTTACATTAGTAATCTTATTTCTGTAATTAATATTCAGAAACAGTTTGTCCGGATGATCCTAAATAAGAGTAGGTTTGAACATTCAAAACCATTATTCATTTCTTTAAGATACTTGTATATTTACAAAGTACTAAAGTTATTTTTTATTAAAAGTGGAAACAGGCAGCTTTCTGATCGGTGTGATGGGAGGAGGGAACGGTTAAGAAGTGCAGGAAATTTTGTAGTGCCAAAGCCTTTTAAGACTTATTTTACGA
This sequence comes from Philaenus spumarius, assembly GCA_018207615.1. Classification (NCBI taxonomy): domain Eukaryota; kingdom Metazoa; phylum Arthropoda; class Insecta; order Hemiptera; family Aphrophoridae; genus Philaenus; species Philaenus spumarius. Next base: position 5,127 of record JAGFPH010020650.1, on the reverse strand, counting down.
AAACGTTTTGTTTCCTCGGGCCAAAATTGTTTAATGTACTGCCTGGCCACATCAAATGTGGAAATCCACTTTCATGTTTTTTGAGAAAATTAAGAAATTGGCTCTTTGAACGGGAAGACGTTGAACACTTGTTAAATGTACATAGTTAATAATTATTATATAGTATTCCTCTTACAATGATCTTACATATGTGTAAATTTTTGTTATTTTGTATTTTTTACGTTGTTTTTCTCCCTTGTTTAGCAAGAACATATAATGTATATTGTTAATATTTGGGTAGAATGTTCGCCGATATTTTTTTAATTAATTTCTGAAATAAAAAACTCTTTTTAAATTATAATTTTGACTTAGGAGCTTTTGGTTAATTTTTGTCTTACTGCTGTCATATTTATGTTTCGGAAAATGTACGAGTGGCTATCCTCAAAGCGGGCTATGCCTTTAGGGGAGCCGGGTGTTTCTTCTTTGTTTTTGTTTTTTCTCTTCCAGAGTAATGTGGGTTTTGTTTCTTTAAAGTGTATTATATATATATTTTTAAAATTCTGTTTTATTTAAGTAAATGTGTTTTTACTTTGAGTTAAATAATACAATGTTATTGTAATAAGCTATGTATATTAGTGGTATGTATAGGTGTGTAAGTGCGATTGGGAGAAAGTGTTTATTTTTTAGAATATGATACAAGTCAAGGTTCACTTTATGTCTGTTGTTAAATTTATTTTTTGTTTTCTTTCACTGTTTCCTAATGTATAAAATAGCTTTAATAGGTGTGTTCATATTTTGTATTATGTATTGCTTCTGGAGGGAGTTAATAAATAATAAAAAAAATATATTATATTGCATGTGAGTACTCACGTCTGTTGATCCTTTTTGTTATTTCTCTCAATAAAACAATTGCAATTTCGGGCATGAAATACCCATCATTAGGTTTTTATAAACATATCACATACACAAGAACACAAAAACACACATATATTTCACTCCGTGTGGAGATCGTTAAAGTCAAAACACCCCCTTTTTTATTACGAACATTGGTGTGCACACCGCATCAGTTGTTTAAGATGGTACTGATTGAAGTTAGTTTATGCAACGATTATTGGACCGTGTCCCCCTCCCTTGTCTTGTGATTAGCGTATCATGCAATAGGTTTGACTTAAATGACAGCTGATCATTCAATATGTTATTGGGTTCAGCTTTTAAACCTTTGTAAATTTCGAATTCCTCTAACGCGTTTAGAGTATTTCCCTTCTTACATTTATGTAATATACTCATATTAGCGTTAATATCAGTATATGAATGGAGGTTATTGATAAGATGTTCGGCATAAGTGGATTTGATAGCTCTAAGGTGGCAAATGTTCTTTTTACCTAATGTTAAATGGACGTCCAGTTTGTCCTATGTAGAAACTAGGACAATCATTGCATATTAACTTGTAGACACCGGTTGTTTTATATTCATCGAATTTTTCTCTAGTTTTTGGTTTGAGTAGAAATTCCAACTTATCAGTGGTACGGAACGTGAGAATGATGTTATTACTGGCCATTATATTCCTTAAAATGTTGTTGAACATGTTACCATAAACACATGAAGCATATTTTTTCTTTTCACTATTATTACACTTAGTTGTTATTTTTTGTGTCATTTTATTTTTCTTATACTTACTTATTAATTGGTCCACGATAGTTGTCCTGTAGCCGTTAGCTTGTGCGATGTGTTTAATAGTATTCCTTTCTCTCTCATAATTTGTTGCGGACAAGGGTAGGGATAAAAGTCTATATACAAGGCTATTATAAGCGGCTAGTTTTTGCTCTAGTGGATGATGAGAAGATTTGTGTATGGTTTTATCTGTAGTTGTAGGTTTTCTGTATATGTTGAATGCGATTCTTGTATTGTTCCGAGATAAGTTCAAGTCTAAGTAATTCAGGCCATTGTTATTTTCTATTTCTGCGGTAAAGGTGAGGTTGGGGTGTATATTATTTATGAAATTGGTTAAAAGGCATAATTGTCTGTAGCTGCCATTAAATACAATTATGGTATCATCGACATATCTGTTATAGAATATAATTTTATTTCTAAACGGGTTAGAATCAGCAAACAGGTAATTGTTTTCTGATTATGGGTATTTCATGCCCGAAATTGCAATTGTTTTATTGAGAGAAAAGACAAAAAGGATCAACAGACGTGAATACTCACATACAATATAATATAGTTAATTTATGTTTCAATTCACAAGTTAATGCTATTTATAAACTTGTTTAAAAAATTCAGAAAGATGTTTAACGGAAGAAGCCGAGCACTTATACTGAATTTTAAGAATAAAAAAACAAAAATGTTTAAACAAAATATGTAAATAATAATTTTGTTCTGTGCATAGTCTTGTTCTATAGCCTATATATAAAAGCGAAAACCCACTGACTCACTCAACACGATTTCTCAAAAACTACCGCGAACGGATTGAAATGAAATTTGGTATGTAGCTTCCTCTAGGGCCATAGGTGCTCACTA
>JAGFPH010020649.1:4007-14031 GCA_018207615.1 Philaenus spumarius | reverse complement strand
TATACTGGTAGTACTGATAATACTAGGAGTTGGATTTATTGTATTAGGTTAATTTAGGTTAATTTTATTTAAACTTTGTAAATTATTAGTTGTATTGTTAGTAGTTTAATTAATAATCGTAGTAATATCAGAAGAACTACTTGGATTTGTATTACTAGTACTCGTTGATATACGATGATCAATTTAATTAACTATATATACTGTGTTTGCTGTCCTATTCATCCCAAACGTAGATTTATTCATATTTTCATTCATGTTATCTGGAATGTCTAGGTGCTGTTTTATTATTACAATGTACCGAACGCATGGCCTCTCTGAAATTAGCTGGGCTAACTTGGTGGATGACTTTGTTGTTTACTTTCCCAATGGACCTGCAAAATAATAAGTTGTCAGCAATACTTATTTATTGGTTCAAACTATAAATTTAGTGAAGTGACTGACGCAATTGTTTCTCACGAAAAGTAAAATTATCGTCCGACCTCATTAAAAAGTACACCGTTCACAGTTTTCTGACATGTTAATGAACTGCATTGACAGATAAGATTTTAACCCTTTGAGGACCAAGAAGTGATAAAATGTTAAAAAACTATATATTTCTTTATTTTTGTGAATAACTAAGGTTAACTAAGGTAAAAAGTATTTTTAATTTTTTTTTACTGTTTTTTTTAGTAAATATATATATATATATATATATACATACATATATAAAAACCTTAGTAAAATTATGCAAAACAGCCCCAGCCGGAGACCAGATATCTAGTCATATCCCGTCAGCTTGGAAGCGAGCCAACCACCGTTTGCTTTACTTCCGCCCTCCTACCCTCAAACCACAGATATGATTAGATATCTGGTCTCCCTAGCCTAGGTTTGAATCCAGCATCTTCTGATCAGAAAGACGCTACGTTATCCACTAGACTACGACTGCATTAAAGAAAAGTGACAAATTAACAAAACTTCAGTTAATTTACTATCGGTATAAATATTACGTGTAAAGTAAAAGAAATTAAAAGTTTAACAGCACCAGCTAGGAGTGGTTATAGGAAGTTTGCTTGGTTGCTCTTAAGTTTGAATCTGTCTAATTTGTATGTGTGAGAGGTTTATAATAATAACTTAGATCAGTTCTTATTAAGTTAAGTAATTAATTTAAAGCAATATGCTACCCTTTTAATAAAAAATACTGACAAATGAAAGACTAGAACATGTTTTAAAAAATTGGGGAAATCACACCATATAAATTGTCAATTGAAAGCAAGCACTAGCCAAGCAAGTCCTGCTTTCTGGTGGCATTTTGTTGAAACCAGGTGTAGACCTGATGTTTTAAAGAACTGCAATGGTACTCTAAATTACCTCCAGGGCTCAACTTGTAGATAAAGCCACTGTTACCTTTTATAAAGACAGTTAAATTGGGTGGTACTTAAAAGTACCATCGGGAAACAAAGGGTTAAATTTTTGTTGTACATAAACCTGGTGTTAATATAAATATGATCTTTTATTATATTACGTAAAACACGTTAAACAGTACAGGCTTTCTAAAATCTTGAACGCTAGTAATTTGATAATCAAAACAAACTATACACCTTAAATCTTACATTTATTATTAGGGGAAACCACTGCGTGCTCCGCACGCCAACCCTGTTAGAACCTTCTATACACATAATCATGTTATCTTTTCTTTATAATAAGGCTGAAAAGCCGTTAGTGAAAATATTGGAGCGAAAAGCTGTTTCACAGGGTATTTTATTTAATTAGTTGCTATGGTAATAAATATAAATACATGTGTTGGTTTATCAGTCTAGGCCTGACAAGATTTTTTTCCAACTATATTTACATAAATATTGAAATAAAAAATCTTTTTATCAGAATTAATTATAAACCATGTTACTCAAGGATGGTGTAGATTTTTTATATTTTTCAAACGGTTCAGTAGTTTCAGAGATTACCCCCTACATACAAACAAACAGACGCAATTTACGTCTTTATAAAATATTAAATATCGATTATTATAGATGGCACTCCCAAAGCCGTAAAGTATTTAGTATAGTGTGTTTGTTTTTTACTTCTACAGATGTCGTTGTCCACAAAAACCTATCTTAAACGTTAGAAATACAAATACCGGTAATTGTTTTAAGTTTGAAATCAGCTGATAGTGGAAATATTGTAGGAAATAGCTGACTACTGTTATTATTATAGCCAATAAACATAGTGTTGTAGCGCTTACATTTTTATTAGATATTAAGTATATTTTTTGTTGTTTTTATGTTCAATGAATGCTGCAGTATTTAAAAAATTACATAAAAACACGCTTGTATTCAAATGAAAGGTTGTGTCAAAATTTCAAAGCAATCGGTGAAGAACTTTCGGAGATTATTGATTTTGAACAATACAACAATTTCATTTATATAGATAATGGAATGTAAACGTACATCCAATTAAGTAATTATTTTAATTAAAATTAGAGTATAGAAGGGTAAAGTTCTATCCGTGTATCACGGTCAGTAAATATAACGTTACACAAAATTTGGAAAACGGTTGACCCTAAAGGCCATCCATGTAACTTCTCGCTAAGTTTAATTACAACAAACACTATTTTTGCAAATTTTGAACTGCCATAACTTTTGAATGAATTAACCGATTTTTATGCGATTTGCGGCAATCGATGCAGTTTTTTTAAGTCCATTGAAAGAATCAACAACAAACATTTTTCAGATGAAAAGTTTCGGAGAAATTGAGGAAAAACACTTGTTTTGATTTTCTTTCGTTCACGATATCTCGCGAATGAATCAACCGATTTTTATGCGATTTGCGGCAATCGATGCAGTTTGTCGAGTCCATTGAAAGAATTGAGAACAAAAATTTTTCTGATGAAAAATTTCGGAGAAATTGAGAAAAAACCCTTTTTTTGATTTTCTTTCGTTTACGATATCTCACGAACGAATTAACCGATTTTGACCGGACGTAGTGATCGACGTCGCTTTTCAAGGTTAAGAGCTGATTAGATTTTGAAATTGATCGGTAAAGCCGTTTAAAAGTTATTCCAAAAAAACATGATTTGAAAAAATTTTATTTCGTAGTTTTTTCGAAATTTCTCAGAACCTACCGGTCCGAATTAGTTGAAATTTTCAGAAAGTCTAATTTTGATGGAACTCTTTAGAACGCTGTTTGGTAGGATCCAATCGGTTAAGCCGTTCAAAAGTTATAAGTGGGTCACATACTTACATACACACACACACACACACACACACCCACACACACAACAGACAGGGTGACACCCTCTCGGGAGTGGTCAGGGAAGATTCCTAGGACCTCAAAACGTCGAGATCTGATGAATACTCGATTTTCGAAAAACGGGGTGAAACCAATAACTTCCCGATTTTAGAAAATTTTCAATTTTCTTAGCGGGAAGTTAAAAGATACTGAAATGTATGACCAAAATTTAGGAGTAAATCGTATATATATAAAAAAAAAACATAATGTTAATGTTTCTATAATTACAATGATTTTGACAAATGGGTGTCAAAAACTTGAACAATCACATAAAAACCTCAAGGAAATATGTATTGGATTAATATGTACAAATTTAAAAAAATATATACTGAAATGTATGACAAAAATTTAAGAATAAGTCGTATATATAAAAAAAAACATTTATAAAGTTAATGTTTCTATAATTACAATGATTTTGACAAATGGGTGTCAACAACCTGAATAATCACATAAAAAACTCAAGGAAATATGTATTGGATTAACATGTACAAATTTAAAAATTTTAGGACGTGCTTATCTATAGATGTCATGCAAAGACGTCACGTTACTATGTGGTTTAGGTGCATGGTCCCACTTCGGCATAGTAATAGTATTTACTACACAAGGAAGGCAGGACGTTATGTTATACTAAATAAACTAGGAATCTGAAGTCAAATTCAGCTTTCCAACGTTCAACCCGATTGCTGTACGGGAAATATTAACATCGATAAATAATGGAAAGTCTGTTGATTTATGGTAAATCATGTATGTACATATTGCTATTAATATTTTGAATGTTCAATTTTGTTCAGTAAATAAAACTGTGCAAAAGTACTCAAGTGTACTGTGAGTGTTAGAAGTAGTAATTTCTATAATTAATTATTGGTTACTGCTAGTAAAGTGGTCCAAACGTTAGACTTGTACCAACATCTTTAACAGAACGAGAACACTTTATGATCACTGCATAGTGCTTAATATTTATGTATTAAGTCACAGTGTGATCATTTGAATAATTTATGGTGCCAAGTGTTTTAAATTGTGTTTATAGAGTGTTCGTTAAGTACCTTTAACTCATCCCCTTCATTATTTTGTTCCTGAAAATAAGTTAACACAACTTTGTACATATCTTAGCATTAGATACACATTTTTTGACATATCTGATACTCGATTTTGGGAGGCCTAGGAAGGAGGGTTAACAATTTCAAATATAAAGGTAATAATTAATTTGTTATTAATTTGTTAATATTAGGAATAAGTATGTTGTAGGTTGTGGTTAAATGTAACACATTTTTAAAATATAAACTGTAATTAAACGTAGTACGGTACCACTAATTTATCTGAGTTTCTATGTGTACTTGAAAAACTTTAGGGAGGGAAATGTAAATGGAACCGGGAATACAACCCTTGACCTTTGCTCCTGCCTTTCTCTACTGTATGCGTAACTGATAAGCTCCCCTTTTCATGTACTAGGATAGCAATACCTCCATCATTTTGTTCCTGATATTTCTTGTGATAGCACTCAGTTTTGCATATTTACAAATAAATCGCTCAAACGAAGGCAAGGTTGAAATGATGTTTCTTTTCGGACGAGGATCTGCTTTGGTGTTATAATAAAAATGTAATTTTCCAGAACTTTTATTGTCCATTACTTCGAAACGAAGTAAGATGTTAAGCTTCAGTTTTGGCCTTCTGATCCACTTTTAGTAAGCCTTTCAATGGTGTATTACATGACCTACCTTTATATTTGAAATTGTTACCCCCCCTATTACCCTCCCCCCTAAGACCTCCAAAATCATATCAAAACATTTGTCCTCTTATGCAACACATGTTATTGCAAAGTGTTGTTAACTCATTTTCAGTAACACAAATAATGAGGGGTTGGGATTTTATGAATACTCTGTTTGTATGATAAAATAAAGTATTTAAAAATATCAATTCATTTCAATGTATATAAAAAGTACTTACACAATAATACCTCTTCTCTGCCTCACAAAATCTGGCTTTTTACTTTCATTTTCTATAATTGTGTGCGGTTCTGAAGAGAAAAAAAACATATATTATTTACTTTCAGCGTACAAGCTGTTTCAACTAGCAACTACCTCTACTTTGATAGTCAATAACCACAATTTTTTTAGAACAATAACTTCTTTGGTGTATAATTAATGTGACCTTCCTACACAAACATCCAATCATATGGAATACAAATTAAACTAGTAGTTCCGTGAACAGTAGACCTCGCTCGTTGAAATAACAAATGTGGTTTTGAGCTTAGGTTAAAAATAGTGTGCCAGTATGGAAGAAAGCACAAGGTTTAGCAAGTGAAACATTATTTACAATTCCCGCGATTACGGGATTTCTAGTTCTCGTTTTGATTTCTTTTTTTGAGCTTTAACTGCTAAAGATTTTCTTTTAGAGGCATTGTGTTTTATTTAGGTTAATAATGCGTAAGGTAGCTAAAAATATCAAGTTATAGAGGGACAGCATAGAATTAAATATTTACATACTTAAAAAACTAAAACTTAACAATGTATTTACTGTTCCATAACTTCCATATCATATTCCAATATTAGAAAAAATGAAAACAAACGATGTTAAAACGTCGTGATAGTGATCTCAACCCATGTAAAAACACCTCCCACGGTGTCCAACGGAAATTTTTTGTATGTCCTTTATGGCTGAGAGGTTTCATTTGTTTCATCTCATTTTGTAATTCAAGTAAAGCTAAGTCAAATACTTTTATGAAGTTTACAATGATAATTTACAAGTATTCAGTTTAATTCTTTGATTTATTCTCTACACTTTCTTATTATTATATGCCATTTTTTGCAAACGATATATTCCTAAATTACTATTCAAAACAGGCCTAGTTTTGTTAGCAGTCTTGTAGTAGGAACATCAAAACTGGTGTTTTCAAAATGAGAAATTTGAAATTGATAAATATTTGTATATAATTCTATTTAGAAATAAATTACGAAACATTTTTACATTTATGAAAAAAATTACAATAATTTTTACTACTTTTTATGTAGGCCTAAAGTTTAACTTTTTCCTTTCGTTAAAAACATGGTTGAAATACAAAACTTGGACGATTTTTAACAAATTTTAAGTTTACGTCTATTTTGTGAGCTTACCGTTAGAGATACGAAAAAAAAATCAGGAATACAATTTTGTTGATTTTTAACCTCATGGTAGAATCCACCACATGGCTTTGAACCGGGTACTTCTATGGTAGGTACTTTACGTTTTGATCAACTTTGGGGGAACCAAGCGAGCTATTAGGTCGCGTAAAAAAACAAAATGTGCAGAATAACATCTTAAATTTATATTCGTAGAAAAAGATCTAAAAAAATTTAATTCTCGTAAAAATTTCATCAAAAAATAGGTACTTTCGGTGCTTCCGGTTGTTGGATTTTTTTGGTTAACGAACTCGTCTGAGCGACGTAGACAACCAACGTGTGTACCAAATTTGAACTAAATCGGACTTAAAATGCGGCCGCTAGAGTGCGAACATATATGTATACATATATGATTTTTAATGACACCCAAAACGTGTTCTGGGGACCATGATCGGTGCTCATTTGCTACTCCCGACCATAAGGGTCTTACCATAAGGGCCCCTACAATAGCTCATTTTTCCTATGGAAATTCGCTAATAATGATCTATTTAGTGAGGTAAGATATATTTTAAAACCACCTAGGTTTTTTACTAACTATAAAAAATGTTTTTATTTTGCAAAAGTTATATATTGAATTAACTTACCTCGAGTGCACTTGGTAGTGGCATCTTCAAATGCGAATATAGTTAGAAGTACTACACAAAATAATCCATAAGGTTCCATGCTGGTGTATGCAATATTGTGTTATTGGATAGCAAATAGACGATGAATGTGATTTTCTTTCACATATACTACTTTAAGTTATGTATTTGTAAACATATTATTGGCACGATAATTCAATTATAAAACGTTCACATAAACTTGAATGATCAATTAAAATAATCTTTATGAAATGTCATTAGAAATCGGTAATATAGTTTCAATTTAATGGCAGTCTTGTATTAAGTAATTATTTTAATTAAAATTAGTTTATAGAAGGTAAAGAGTTATCCGTTAGTAAATATAATATATATAATTCTGTAAGCAATATTTTAGATTTAAAAAAAGGGGTTTTTGAGATCCCTGAAAAACGAAAAATCCCCATAAGAAATACATTAGAATTTAAAAACATAAAAAAGCTGTTCTGCAGTTTACATTAAAACATTTGGTATTAAATAAATAAATTAAAAACATAAAACAGCTGTACTGTAAAATAATATGACAGTTAAAGTAAATTATATTTTTAAATAAAATCTGCTACTTATTAACCTATAAAAGATACACGTTGACACACACATAGAGAAACCTTATAAGTCAAGTGTGATTTTTGGAAGGTTGTATGACTGTTCTATTAACTCTTAATAATATATATAATTCTGTAAGCAAAATTTTAGATTCAAAATTGTGGGAATTTGGTAAATCTGAGGATGATGGGAGAGGTGTCAAATTAAAGGTATCGATTCAAGGAACGAGGGAAAAATATAAGTTTTTTCTAAAATTAAAAACTAAGGGGTTTTTGAGATCCCTGAAAAACGAAAAATCCCCATAAGAAATACATTAGAATTTAAAAACATAAAACAGCTGTTCTGCAGTTTACATTAAAACATTTGGTATTAAATAAATAAATTAAAAACATAAAACAGCTGTTCTGTAAAATAATATGACAGTTAAAGTAAATTATATTTTTAAATAAAATCTGCTAATTACCTATAAAAGATACACGTTGACACACACATAGAGAAACCTTATAAGTGTGGTTTTTGGAAGGTTGTATGGCGGTTCTATTAACTCTTCATACATTTATACTATTATCATAAAGAGGTATTTGTTTGTTTGTATGTAGGGGTAATCTCTGGCACTACTGAACCGATTGAAAAAATAGTTGTACTGATAAAAAGCTACACTTTACCTGATTAACATAGGCTATAATTAATTTCGTAAAAACCTTTTTTTATTTCAATATTTGTAAATTTAGTCGGAAAAAATTCTTAGGTTAGGCCTAGAATGATAAATCAACACATGTATTTATATTTATTACGATAGCAATAAATTAAATAAAAGAACAGTTAATTATAGCTGTTTGTTCCAATATTTCCATAACAGCTGATTTCAAAATTTGAAGCAATTATTTTTGTATTTCTAGATTGTAGGTTAGGGTTTTAAAATGTAGACCTGAGCCTTGCTGGTTCTTTTAACCATTATTATAACTGCTGTTATGAAATATAAGAAATAATTTGATTTGAACATTTATCATTATTTATCATCTTAATTTTGAGGTTATTATTATTAATCATACAACTTTATTATAAATAAAACAACATTTAGTTTTAGAAGGTTCCATTGGGGGTTGGCGTGCGGAGCACGCAGGGGTTTCCCCTAGTAACGTTATAAATATAGTGAAAATGTGGGAAAAATTTAAGAGTAAATCATATATAAAAAACCTCAATTTGCGAGTTTCCACCTCGACCTTGCGGCCTCGGGCAATGGACTGCTTCGCTTCGCTTCGGCCGTCGGCCTCGGATTAGAAGATGCCCCGCGGTAAAATCCCCCGCGTGGATTTGAACCGGGTAATTTTATGGTATTTTACGTTTTGATCGAACCAAGCGAGCTACAAGGTCGTGTAAAAAAATCAAAGTGTGCAGAATAATATCCTACAATATTTTTGTATATAAAACTACAAATAAGTGAAATTCTTGTACGAAAAATTTCAACTAACAGTTACTTGCAGCTAAAAAAACGTGCTCCTGTTATTGGATTTTTTGCAAACGAACTCGTCCGAGCTACTTGGACAACTGACGTGTGTACCAAATTTGGACTAAATCGACCGTTAACTTTATATATATACTTTTTATATAACTTTTAATATATAAAAATTAATGGAACTTTTAGTCAAATGGGGGAAATTACCCATGGTGTACCACAGGGCTCGGTACTAGGGGCAATTTTATTTATTATATATGTTAACGACCTTTGCGCAGCCAAATTTAATGGCCGGATAACAGCTTTTGCGGATGATACTGCTCTTGTATATGTAGGAGATTCGTGGACTGAACTAGATAACAAAATTAATTTGGATTTACTGTCTCTGAAATAAATTAGTGCTAAACACTAAAAAATCTAATTATATGCACTTTTGTCTGAAAGGTGATACCTGTTTACCCAGTAGGATATTGTATGAATGTATGGATTGTTTATGCGAGGGAAAGGAGTGTATTTTGTGTGCTAGAGTACTCAAAGTTAAGCAAACTAAGTATTTAGGGGTTATTATGGACGAGGAATTAAATTGGAAGAATCATATATTAAAATTAAAATCAAAGTTAATTTCATGCATCCGTTTGTTTTACTTCCTTCGAGACCTCTGCTCGATACAGACAATGCGTTGTTTATACTTTGCACTTGTGCATAGTAGATTGGATTATGGGATTGTGTGTTGGGGGGGGGGGGGACTTTCAGGACATCTTTGAAGCAAATTGAGGTGCTGCAGAAGTTTTTTGTTAGACTCATTTTGAAAAAATATAAACGTGAACCTTCATACCCTTGCTTTCTTGGTCTCGGCGTTCTTCCTCTGAGGAGTATGTTTATATATAAAGTTTTGAAAATTTTCTATCTGAGAAGCGGAAATTCTCCATGCTCTGATAGCAATTATAGAAAAATACTTAGGAAAAATAATCACCGAGTGCCAAAGA
>JAGFPH010020647.1:0-14033 GCA_018207615.1 Philaenus spumarius | reverse complement strand
CACTAGGGCCATAGGTGCTCACTAAGAAAGGGTTTGAAAAAATTCGAAATTTTAGGGGGTTTTGGGGGGATCAAAGTTATTAAATCACGATTTCTTCAAAACTACCGAACGGATTGGAATGAAATTTGGTATGTAGCTTCCTCTAGGGCCATAGGTGCTTACTAAGAAAGGCTTTGAAAAAATTCGAAATTTTAGGGGGGTTTTGGGTGGATTAAAGTTATTAAATCACAATTTCTTCAAAACTACCGAACGGATTGGAATGAAATTTTGTATGTAGCTTCCTCTAGGGCCATAGATGCTCACTAAGAAAGGGTTTGAAAAATTTCGAAATTTTAGGAGGGGTTTGGGGGATCAAAGTTACTAAAATTATAATTTCAGATCTTTTATTATTATGACAATAGTGCTTTTATTATTTGAGATCTATATATATATATATATAAGCCAAATACCACTGACTGACTGAACACTTAAAAAGAATACAATTACGTTAAAAAGACTGAAAATACCAACCACCACGGGCAACGCCGTAGGGGTCAGCTAGTTTTTCTATATATATATTAAAAGTAACTTTTGACATACACTGGGAAGGTATGTTATACACAATTCATATTAGATAAATTTAAAGGCAGATAAAGTATACGTAAATCTAAAAAAAAAAAGTAGAGCACCGTAAAACTTCAGGTGTATTTCTGTAGTCATTATAAGTAACCTTTGACATGTTCTACTAATCAAGAGTCTGTTTCGCGTAAGTTTCTTTTTGGGATGTATGATAAACTCACCCCAATTTTAAAATGCGAGTGATCAGACGCCCAGCGCCTTGGATCTCGTGTAATATACGGCAGCTTATGAACCTTCGTATTGCCGCAAAGAAAAAATCTAATGATTTAATTGATAAGCGACAGTACCGTTCATTTAGAAATAGAACACAACAGGAAATTAGGAATTTAAAATAACATATTCCCATATGATAATAAATTCTAGTAAACATCAGAAGTACTAGGGCGTGGTGTTAAGGGAGTAGGTATCCGCAAAGTTCGCGTTCCTAAACCTATTAGTCCCCAGTCCCAAGAGTCAAAAAAAGGTCGTAAGGTAAGTTTTATAGAAGTTTTTTCTCACTTGATTCTTATGTTTTGAGGGTGCTGAACACGAACCTGATGTTTACCACCCAAATTTCCTTGAGGTTATCTAAGAAAATTACGAAAATCCACGAAATTATCGCACTTTTTCCGGTTTCCCCCTTATAAGTCAAAAACTACGCATCATATCGAAAAAATAGACCTATTATGTCTGAAATAAGATTAAATTATGCGGCGAATGACCCCTAAAACTTAGAATTCGGTTCAGTAGTTTGGTCAGAATCGCGAGTTTAAAATCGGTAATTTTTGCCATCTTGGCTCAAAATTAAATTAAAGTATAGTTGAGAATTTATAGCATGGACTGTGACCTCGAGATGCCAGTGGACTCGGAGTTAATTCGAGTGGTTTGGGGCAGGGCTATAGAATACAAGGGCTAGACCAGTCCGCCAAGGAAAGCGTTCCCGTCCCTGACACTGTGATGACACTGTGATGACGTCACGGTGGTAACTCCTGCTCCATTCCCACCACTTCTCATAAGTATTATCTGCTGCAATAATTTCAATTTCTTTGCAAAGCAGTATCATTTTTATGATGCGCTCTTCTTTAGTTTTAGTATTAACACTACCCAAAGCAATAAGTAGACTGTAAACAATTAGTCTAAAGATGGTAGAAGAAGACAGGGTTACAATAAAACTAATTCGTAGGTAATAAACCGATGTAGTGTACTAATGTTAGCATACTTTTAATTTGATTTTCAGAAACATTTCTCAAAACTAAATATGAAATTGAACAAAATGTGCCACATTATTGAAAATGATTGTATTTATTACAATAAACCACCAAAACTTGAATGTCATAATGCAGTTTAATAAAACATGTGTAATACTAATAAAATCAAGCACATAAAATTTATAACTACTTACACATAATGAGTAGCTTATAAGCAGATATGCACATGACATAATAATTATTGCTGACATAAATTTTTTTTTTAAACTGCTTTATAGAAATTTTCCTTCCTTAGGAAGGCCTTAGGGAATAATTAAATTAATAGTTGAATTTAAAAAATTGAACTATTTAAATTGACACTGTACAATTTAATTTAGTCTAGAAGTTTAACTTAAAATTATGTTTTATTTTTATTTTTGTCATCAATAATTGTATTGATGACAATTAAATTTAAATTTGATTATGACAAATTTAATCTAGGTTTAAATTTGATTATAATTAATTATTTGTACATTATATATTTATTTATATATAATTTATTATTCTGATAATGTTAAGTGCATTTTGCAAGTAAAGATTTTTTAAACATTTTAACTTAAAGCTGCAGAAGAATAAATAATAATATATATATTATATATATATAATATTAATCTTATTATTATTTATATATTATACATTTATTTAATTATATCTCATCGTCCTGAAAATGTTTGTTTTAATGTATTTTGTTAGTAAAGGTGTTTCTTGGAATATCTAGCAAAACGGCCGTTTTGCGGAACGCCAAGAAAAAAAACGGCCAAGCTATAACATACGGAAAACATAGCTACCATGTTATTGACCACTTAAAAATACCATTTTAAAAATTTAAAATTGTAAATTTTAGTTTAAAATCAAATTATTTGTTGTAAAATTAGGTAATTTGATCTTTCATTCAACTTTATAGGTCAAGCTAAACCCCCTTTTCGAGCCATTAAAAACAGTAGATAATCATCAAAAAATTATTCATAGTTTTTTTCATATTTCCCGCTTATTCTGTCAGACCCAATAACTACCTCACCTTTTCGAGTAGAGAGCTCGGCGATGGCTTTAAAGACATCTCCTTTCAATGGAGATGAATAATGTACAAGAAAAATAAAGGTAACTGCAACGAAACTCAAAATATTGCCGAAATAGTTTTTCCTATGTAAGTTAGATTGGTACATTAGACTGAGTATATTAGCCATATGATTTAGTAAATGTTATATACGAAGATGTCCGAATGTTTCCGAAGCTAAACGAATAGGTATTTCTTCTTTAAATTTGGTAAACGTTAATATTATTTTGATATTGTATTATATTGTATATTTTCATTTTATATTCTCAATGGCAATCATATAACATATTATTATAGCCTACATTAGGTTAAATACAAAATAAAATTAACTTTCAGACATTACAAGAAGTTTGTTTTGATTGTAAACATAACCTCAAAGTATAATCTAGGCTAGATTTTGTTTAGGTATTACAGATGATGGTTGACATCAGCTGTTATAATATTTTGTTAGGCTCGTAATTAATTAAAGGAGTTGATTTAGTTTTTAACTTTCTAACAGAGCTTATCAATAATTGTAACTGACAATTTTTAATCGTTAAATTTGTATCTTATTTCATCCTGGAAAATATGACTTGTGTAAAATGGTAAGTACAGTACCTACTTTTAGGTTATAATTTCTTGAAATCCCACTAACAATACAATTAAATATTATTATAATTATTTAGTACTACATTATAGTACAAATTATTATTTAATTTTTAATTAGTGAAAAAACGCAAAACATAAAGATTATGCAAATATATGGAAAAAATATTAATAAAAATATGGATGAAGTACCTTCGTGTGTTTGTGTGTATATGTGTTTGGAATTAGAAAGAAGAATGCCTAAATAGGAATCAGTGAACAAAAACGTAATTAGTCTTAAAGAAGTAGAAGTGCACAATCATTGTAAGTAAATTATGTGATTACGATGTTGATTAGCTGATGGTATTATTTTGAGGCAACAAAACAAGAGAGCCAGTAATATTTATATTTAGGCGTTAATATAATATATCAGAAGTAATTTCAAAAGAATATTTATTTTCGGCCCAAAAATGCCGCCGTAGGAGCCGTTCCGGTCCAATGAGACTTAGAAACAAATTAACAAATTTATTTTCATAAAAAGTAACAATTAATAAAAACCTGTTTATAAACTTTACTTAAAATTTTATTTAAAAGTTTACCAACCTCATATAAAATAAAACAATACCTTTGTTTCATAATTATTATATTTGTATTATTTAACAAAAAATTATATCTCCCCAAAAAAACACTTCGCGTTAAAAAAAGAACGCCAAGAAAGCTCTTAAAAAAAGAATGATATCTTAAATAGGTCGCCAATATTAAGTATATTATATATGTACGAGTAACTATGTAATGATAAACTAATAATAGTCTTTGAAACAATATATATTAGGAGATTAAAATTTAAACAAAGAATTTTTCGCTACAATCAATCACATTTACTCATGGAATGAAAACATGAGTTTGAAAAATATATAAATTAAACTTTTAAAAGAAAATATAGTAACCTATTCAATGTGGTGCTTTCCTCATTTTCTCTTACTACATTAAAATTGATTTACTGCTTTCCTTTTCTCATTTTACCTCCAAGATTAATATACCTATTGGCGTGGAGTATACCGTACTGATTATGTTGTCTAAGTTTTCAAGATAGGCCTACTCCACGCCAATGGGTATAATTTTGGAAGTAAAATGAGAAAAGGAAAGCAGTAAATCAATTTTAATGTAGTAAGAGAAAATGAGGAAAGCACCACATTGAATAGGTTACTATATTTTATTTTAAAAGTTTAATTTATATATTTTTAAACTCATGTTTTCATTCCATGAGTAAATGTGATTGATTGTAGCGAAAAATTCTTTGTTTAAATTTTAATCTCCTAATATATATTGTTTCAAAGAATATTATTAGTTTATCATTACATAGTTACTCGTACATATATAATATACTTAATATTGGCGACCTATTTATGATATCATTCTTTTTTTAAGAGCTTTCTTGGCGTTCTTTTTTTTAACGCGAAGTGTTTTTTTGGGGAGATTCAAGTAACGCTGCAGACAATATTGCTTGATAATCTTAGTAACATTTCATAAAGTAATCTCGTCTGCAACGTAACATTAAATAAATAAATACCTTGCTAAACATATAATTTAGGTGATTGTGTGTATTGCATAATTTTTTTAAAGAAATTCATGGAATGCCTCTTTGAGAAAATCAGCATTGAATATGCGTCAAAAGGCGAAAATCTCGCAGAATTATATACCTTCTTTAAAAACGTGTACTGAGCAAAATAATTGCTCAATATTAACCAAACTCGCTAAACATATAACTTAGGTGATTGTGTGTATCGAATAACGGAACACTTCGGTCTAGAAGCAGTTGTACGGGTTTTCAATAACATTATTGTCCGTGCACAAATCTATTTACTATTTATTTTTGTTATGTTTATTATTGTTTTTTAGCGTTGTTTATTTTTTATTGTTTATATTTGTATAATTAGGTTTTCATCACACTGTGATTAATAATAAATTTAATATATTTATTTTCAAAATAACCTATTGTTTCTCAGTAACATTCCTGAAGTAAAAATGACAACATAGGCCTAGTTTACGTTTATTGCACTAACTAAATTATTGATTTTATTATTCACTAAATTAATTGGAACAGCTGGTATCAAATCATCGCGTAATCTTAAACGATACAATTTTAATACACTACTACCGAAACTTTTACATGAATAAACGTAGGCCAACTGATGTACTTTTTTAATAAGTTATAAGTTTATTTATTTTACTTAACACTAGTAAATAGTATCAAAATCTAGTTTTTATTATTACTCATGTTTGTTTCTTTGTTAAAATAGTTATTATATCTATCGTTATAAGTTGTTTTAACGTTAATCGTGAACAAGAAACAAGTCCGCGAGCGTTACCGACATCAGACAGGCAAAAATTGAGATAAGGCTTGTTTCGGATTCTTTGGTGTATGAAACGTAAATAAACGAAAAATCACACTATTCTCAACAGTCTTCAAACAAAACTCTTATTCTATTTATATATACATACAAAGAGTAACATATCTATACAGTATTTACATGTTGCAAGTAATACAACACAAGGCTGTCGCGATAACATTGATAGTAAGTGCAGGGTAGTGTCCCTTCCCCTCCAGCGGACGGCGTTCCCACTTGCCTATATTCTTCCCTCCCGCCAGCGCATCGTAAAGTCCATGCTAAAACTGACGAGCTATACAAGTGGAAAAACATAGACCAAGACCGGGAGTGAACCCGGGACCTTCACGTTTCCGTCGAAATGCTCTGCCAACTGAGCTACCCTGATCGCTCCAGATATTGGTCGATGTTATCTCACTTGTTCGGTTTTACTGCAATTATTGAATTAACAGACTGAATACCTCGTGTATACGACACTGTAATTATTAACACCACTGTAAGCTGCAAAATAAGAATTGAGATTGTTTTCAATGCCGTATATTTCCACAAAAATCGATTTTTTTTGCGATCACTATACTTTCTCTATACTATAGTATAGTGAGGAAGTAAAAATGTTTGAGAACATTTAAATAATAAGTAACAGAGAACACAATATTTTGTATACGCATTAAATATAACTTTGGTATATTGTAAAAACGAAAAGTTTGTTGCACCATATTTATATCACGTAATGTACAAAAGCAAAAATAGTTTAAGGTCATCTAAATAACAATTTAATATACTGTAACAAGAAATGTATGGTGACTCTTTATAGCAGTTAGAAATAACTTAAGGCATAATATAGTACATGAATATGGAACATAGTACTTAAGCTATATTTCTATAGTCACTAAAAGTAACTGTATGTAGGCTTATAGTTTACACATAGATTGTATTTTACTCACTTTTTATATTAAGGAAGATCAAACTTTGAAATCATAAAAAGATACAGCATCCATAACTAGTGGTATATTTCTGTACTAACTTTTGGAATATGTTACACACGGATACTGTAAGGCAACCTTTTTATTTTAAGTAAGATTCAAATGCAAATACATTGTGAGGATATCTTGATGGATTTTAAAATATTTGGCCTGTAAGGGTTGAAACAACCCCTAAAACAATAAATATTGTTTGTTATATATCTCAAAAGTCCTACATCCTAGGAATGTGAAATTCGGTACACATATTGCTCATAGGTACTAGAGGCACACTAAGAACGGATTTTAAAATATTTGGCCTGTAAGGGTTGAAACAACCCCTAAAACAATCAATATTGTTTGTTATATATCTCAAAAACCTTGCCTGCTAGGAATGTGAAATTTGGTACATGTATTTGCCACAGGAGCAAGAGGGGAACTAATAAAGAATTTTTAAATAATTGGCCTGTAAGGGCTGAAACAACCCCTAAAACAATAATCATTTTTTGTTATATATCTCAAAAGTCCTACCTCCTAGGAATGTGAAATTTTGGACGCATATTGCTCATAGGACCTAGAGGCGCACTAAGAAAGAATTTTATAATATTTGAAATTTAAGGGTTGAAACATCCCCTAAAATGTATTGTTTGTTATAATTTCCTTAAAGCTAGAAAACTAAAATTTTGTACATATATTTCTTACACGATACATAATATAAAAAGTAAACATGTTTTAAATTTTGTGACGTTCTGCTAAAGGGTGAAAATGTAATAACAACCCCTAAAACTATAAATATTAATTGAATACCACCTACGTACTGCTAGAGGTGAAAATGTGATATCAACCCCTAAAAATAATAAATATTTATTTTATTTTTATACTTTTCTTGAAGTTAGATAGCTGAAATTGTGTGCATTTATTTCTTACAAGATACATATAAAAAATAAACCAGTTTTACATTTTTTTACTTGCTGCTGTAAGGATTGAAAAAGTAATAACAACCCCTAAAAACAATGAATATTAATTGATATTATTTCCTTAAAGCTAGAGAGCTGAAATTTGTCACTTATAATTTTATGAAAATATTTTGAACGTAAGCTGATCAAAACTAACCCGAACTATGCATTTGCATATTAAAGACGTATCTGGGTGATCTGTAAACATCCAGCTAAGACTACGATTTACCAGTCTGTAGATTTAGTGGTTGAAAAAAAAGACGCTCTTCACTCTGAATTTTTTATTTTTTATTGATGTAATTTATTCAACACACATACAGTGACGATTTACGGGCAACCAGTGAACAATAAGTACCAAACTAATTGAAAATACATGTTATAATTCATTTTTGTGAAATAATAGATGAAAGAAAATGAGAGAAAAGTATTACAATTAATTATGAATCATAGTGATAATGACGTAGCAAAAAACAAATTCCCTGTAGCGAAGCACCGGTTTTCAGCTAGTATCTATCTATACATAATTAATTTGCTAGGGGTTATTTTGTGAGTAGAACTCCTCCTAGAGTTTTTAACCGATTTTGATGTTTTTGGTGTCATTTTACAGAGCTCACTCTGAAGTTGTGCTTCCCTTAAAATGAGCTCAATGTATGTTAAGGGCTTCGCCCCAGTGGCCCTCAAAGTTGCCATGTTAATCTTATGGAAGGTCAATCTTAAGGAAGAAGAAGAAAGATTTCTTTTGATTTTATCAGGGGCACAAAAAACAGCTGTTCGTATGAAAAGCTTAAAACAGTTGATTTTGATCAACAGCTGATTTTGATCAACAACCGATTTGGATCAAAAACTGAATATAATTTTAGGTTAGGTAAATCAAGCAATAGCGAAGCATTGCCCGGTCCACTAGTCTAATAAATTAATAAGACATTTCAAATCATAATTATTATTGATAGCGCTACTGGTGTTATCTCGAACTTGAAACACGATCTCAAGCCTGCAAAACCTCATTTTCGGCCCTAGGTTCGAAATATACTATTTCATCATACCAACGCAATGAACCATTGTTTTCAGTACTATCAGCTGTGGTTGAAATCAATCGATTCCCGATAGGCCGGGTAAACAGTCCGGGTAAAACTGTAAAAAGGACTAGGCCGGGAAAGAAGGTTCCACGATTTGTCACCACGAGCGCTGCTATTCTACTTACCGTATTCCATTATATAATGTTTAAACAGCTAACTGTTTATAGCAACATAAACAAATTGAACAATAACAAATCTTTGATGTTGTTAGTTTATTAGCCTATAGACTATTGTAAAAGTGGAAACGTACTTATAATGACTGATTCAAATATTAATACTCCTGAATCAATATTGAAAATAGCACCTGACTTCCAAACGTATACCAAAAGACAAGTGTGTTTAACAGTTTTTGTCATTCTGAAAACGTCCAGGTTTTACAAAAGAAACTCCCAAATAAGGGGATTAATTAACATATCGAATAACCGAAACTGTACCATCAACATTTCTTTCAATTTGTAAAATTAGCTACTGCTCAACCTAATAAATATTTGATTATAAATTCACTTTTTTGTGTACTTACAGCTCTCAGTCCTTTAATAAAAAGTAATAAAGTCCTTTAAGTACACAAAAAAGTAAATTTATAGTAAAATTAACCAGTCCAGTAAGGCAATCAGAAATAATATTTGATTGTTTAAACAAGTTACTTTTGTTTGTACTTAATAGCTGGAAACAGTTCAAATATATCAACAAATAACAAGTTAAGAGGGGGTGTAGGACCAAGTTTATTTTTAGCCACCCTGTGTATTTAATAAAAGGTGGTATGATGAAAAGTACTGTTCATAACTCGTCCGAAAGTGCTATACCGGTGCTTGATCAAATTCAAGTACAGTACTCGGCTTCGCCTCGTACTCGAAACTCGATCGTGCACCGGTAACGGCCACTTTCCGGACTTGTGACGAAATATATTATTTCCTAATACAGTGATGGGCAAACTTTTTAAAAGGAGGGCCAGATGAAATTTAAAAATTTACAGGCGGGCCAAAAAAAAAAATACAAGTTATAGGCCTAAACCTTTTTATTGTTTAATTTTACATCATACACAACTTATATACTAAAATGGTAAAAACTTCCAAACAAGTCACAAAAAATGATTAATCTTTAGAAGAGCATGAAGGCGTATGAGACAGATGAAACTGTGACTGAGATTCTAAAAGTTGATCATAATCTGGCAGAAACTGAGATGAGCTGATTCGCAGTAGTGAAGCTAAATTATGGTCAGTCAATCGGTTTCTAACACTGTTTTTGCGAAGCTTCATAGTAGAAAACACCTGTTCACAGATGTAAGAAGAGGAATACATCGAAATTATCTTCTGAGTGTGAGATTTCAGGTTTGGAAAAGTTGTTTTTGACAGGGCCTTGTAGAACTCAATCTTCGAAACATTGAGAAATAGTTGTTTCAATTCAGTGTTACATTGCAACTCAATTAGTTCGAGCTGCAGTTCTGGTTTAACTGATTCACAATCCAAATTAAATGGCATGCTAAAAATCTCCAGGTCCTGTTCGATAACTTTGAAGTCTTGGAATCTTCGTTCATATTCTTCATGAAGGCATTTTACGTTTTTCTCATAGCTCTTAACTTTGTCTTCTGTAACTGCAATGGATTTTAACCTTGGAAAATGAGTGAAGTCTTTCTTGAGTAGTTGTTTGGAAAATAGATTTAACTGCAGTTTGAAACCCCTGATATGACCCCAAGTATCATGAATCAATTGATTTCTTCCCTGGAGTTTAAGGTTCAATTTATTGATGTGGCTAAAAATATCTGTAAAAAATGCTAAGTCTGAAAGCCATAACATATCTTTCAAATGATCACACTCATCCATTCCTTTTTCTTCCATAAAAGAGATAATTTCGTCTTTTAGATCCCAAACTCGTTCAAAAACCCGCCCTGCACTGAGCCACCTTACTTTGGTGTAGTAAAGTACGTCAGAATATTCTGACTGCAATGAGTAAAGAAACTCTTGAAATTGCCTATGGTTGAGTGCTCGCGAACGAATGCTATTAACAATTTTAATAACAACATCAAGCACATGTTTCATTTCTAGAGCAGATTTACACAGAGTTTCTTGATGGATGATACAATGAAGAAACACCACTTCGTTCCCAGGAAATGATTCATTAAATTTGCCTACAAAACCAGATTTTGCCCCTGTCATATTTGGTGCTCCGTCAGTAGTAATGTTACAAATAGTGGTCAGAGGTACTTTCAAAGGTGTGATAGTTTCTTGAAATTCTTCAAAAATGTCTGATCCTTTTGTCGTTCCCTTTAATGAACGCATGGAGGCTAATTCTTCAGTAACACCAAAGTTGTCATCTATACCTCTTATAAATATCAATAACTGAACTGTGTCAGTTATGTCGGTGCTTTCATCCAACGCAAAAGAACAGAATTTAAACGTGCTTATCTTTGATTCTAGTTGTGTTACAAACTGCTTGTTAATAGCTTCAATTCTAGACGTAATTGTTTTTCGGGACAAACTTACTGCTTCAAAATCCCTTGTTTTTTCAGGACCCAAAATATCACTTACTTGAAGTAAACAAGTTTTTACAAATTCGCCATCAGAAAATGTTTTGTTACTTTTAGCAATATTGTATGCTACAACATAGCTGGCACGTGTAGCAAGCTTTTGAGAGCTGTTCTGCTTTTTAAAAATATTTTGCTGACCTGATATTTGCTTACGTAGAGCTCCTGATTTTTGCTTCCGTTCTTCTTCAGTCATCTTTTCATAAGTGGCGTTGTTATGTTTTGTCATGAAATGTCGAGAGAGGTTAAATTCCTTGAATACGGCTAGAGCTTCATTGCAAATTAGGCACACAGGTTTATCCTTAATAGGTGTAAAAAAGTATTTCCAAGTCCACTCATCTTTAAAAACACGACATTCTGAATCAACTTTACGTTTTTTAGTTGCCATTGTACCGGTCAAAAAGCACACTACCAACAAACTCAACTATATAAATACAAGTCAGACTAAGAGTTGCAGAGGTGACGTGGCCTACGTGACTGTCTGAACTACACTGACCTTGAGAACAGCCGACGGACAAAACAATATTGCTAGCGCCGATTCATCCCGAACTTGACCGAGCAACACCGAACGATCTACAGGACAGGCCACACGCATCGCACTAAATCGCCATACTACCGATATACATACATTTTCTACGGAAAGAAAACACGCAATGCAAACTCAGTTAGTGTTAGATGCGATAATACCATACCTAAGGCTCCCGTTAACTATTATAGCTGCACAAAAAAAATTATCACTTCCTATGTGCAATTAATTTTAGGGGTTAATCAAAATCGAGTCGCGGGCCGGATCAGACTAGCCCGAGGGCCGCACTTGGCCCTGGGGCCGTACTTTGCCCATGACTGTCCTAATAGCTTCGTTATGATTTTGGTAGTCTTAAACTGTATTAAAATTTACTGTCCTCACAAAATTATTCTATTTTAATTTATTTCACTCAGGTGTATGTTAATGGCTGAAACTTTATACGTAGTCTATGTATCTACGTATCTATATATCTACATCTATGCAGGGGTTTACTCGTAATTTTTCCAGTACCGGAACGTTGGCAGAACTACTTTTTTGAAATTATCACTTATAAACCCCCTACTTTACGTATTTTGGTGAATTGTGCAGATTATATGCTTACTTTTATAAGAAAAGTACATTTGTATATGTAACTATTTTTGTACTTGTATGTAGCACAGCAAATTTTAGAAGCACATAACACATAATATTTTAAGCAAAAACTTGGCATAATGTCTCTTATTTAGTCAATAGCCTTTATGCATCATGCCGAAAAAATTAATAATATAAAAGTTTAAGAATCGCTGGTTTTTAAACTTTTTGGCCGCCTTGACTCTGAATCATCGGTCTCTTTTACTTTCTCCACCCTATACGTAGTATATGGAGAAAGTATTGTTTTCGTAAAAATTTTCGAATTTGAATTTTTAGTGAAATTATCTGTTTTGGTGCTCCCTGAACCCCCAAAAAATGTTTAGTGGAATTGTCTGTGTTGGTGCTCCCTGAACTCAAAAATATTTTTAGTGGAATATTTTGTTTTGGTGCTCCCTGGACCCAAAAAGGTGTTCTTTTGGTGATGTCTGTCCTTGTGTCCGTGTGTATGTGTGTCTGTAAGGATGTGTACAGAGCTGGAGACCATACCCCTTGATTTTTAAGGGGTTTTACCCCCCAAAAGTTGCCAAAAAACGAGAAAAATCTAAATTTCTCAAAAACGGCTCTAACGATTTTGATAAAATTTGGCTTATTTGTAGCCCTTAATGTACCCTACCATATGCAAAAAACCGCATCTTTCTAAAAATTCTCGTTTAGGTGATAATAATAATAATAACTGATTTTTTGGGGTTTTTGGCCAAAAAGGGAGTTGTTTTGCAAAATTCTCAAAAACTACTGAACGGATCGGAATAAAATTTGGTATGTAGCTTCCTCTAGGGCCATAGGGGATCACTAAGAATGGTTTTCAAAAAATTAGAAATTTTAGGGGGTTTGGGGGGCTTCAAAGTTACTTAATCACAATTTCTCTCAAACTACAGAACGGATTGGAATGAAATTTGGTATGTAGCTACCTCTAGGGCCATGGTGGCTCACTTAGAAAGGTTTTCAAAAAATTCGAAATTTTATTGGGGTTTAAGGGGGGTCAATGTTACTAAATCACATGATTTCTCTAACTCTACTAAACGGATTGGAATGAAATTTGGTATGTAGCTTCCTCTAGGGCCGTAGGTGCTGATAAGATAGGGTTTATAAAACATTCGGTTTGGGGGGGGTCAATGTTACTAAATCACGATTTCTCTAAAAACTACTGAACGGATTGGAATAAAATTTGGTATGTAGCTTCCTCTAGGGCCATAGGGGCTCACTAAGAAAGGTTTTCAAAAAAATGTAAATTTTAGGGGGGTTTGGGGGGGTTCAAACTTACTAAATCACGATAACTTCAAAACTACTGAACGGATTTGAATAAAATTTGGTATGTAGCGTCCTCTAGGACCATAGGAGATCACTAAGAATGGTTTTCAAGAAATTCGAAATTTTAGTGGGGTTTGGGGGGGTTCAAAGTTACTAAATCACGATTTCTCTCAAACTACTGACCGGATTGGAATGAAATTTGGTATGTAGCTTCCTGTAGGGCCATAGTGGCTCACTTAGAAAGGTTTTCAAAAAATTCGGTTTGGGG
>JAGFPH010020645.1:790-12108 GCA_018207615.1 Philaenus spumarius | reverse complement strand
GAAATTAAAATCTCTTATGGCAATTTAACATGGGGAAAATTTTTAGGCCTATTCCAAGTGAGATCTCGAGTTCTATTGGACCGATTGACATGCAGTTTGTGTTAAATGAAAGGTAATTAACTCTATATTTGCCCATTTTACTTAAAATTTTACTATTCCATCATTTAATATTTTTAAAATGTAATTTAAAATATTTTCTATTCAATAACATTGTATTTACTGATCAACTGATTATAACAGCACATGTTTTATTATCATCTGGAGTTCTATTGGACATAAAAATATATAATAGCACAGATCAGCTGATTATAACAGCAGTTTACAGCACATGTTTTATTATCATGACATGGTTAGTTTATGTTGTAATTTACTTTATTGAAGTAGGTTATGTTTAATTTTGCTGTTGCTTAATTATGTTTTTCTGTTTATAGTTCAATAGTTATGGAGGTGAACGGATAATTAGTGATGATGAAATTGTCTTTTTAGTAAATTTAATAAATCAATTTAAATAAATTTAATAAATCAATCAATGATGAAATTGTCTTTTTAGTAAATTTAATAAATCAATCTCTTATTAAATCAAGCAACTAGGCCTACATTAATTGCAAAAACTTCGCACAGGTTAGCTAGGGTTCCAACAGGGAGTTGGGGAGTGGGGGGTTGGCGTGCGGAGCACGCAGGGGTCTCCCCTAGTATTTTTTAAATTCGAATGACAGATAAAATTAATTTTTATTAAGTCAGTAATAGGATAACCTTGTAGTAGTGTTATACTTAGCACCATTGTAATGGTTGATATTCAAAGATGAACACAATAGGCTACAGACCAATTAAATAACTTTTCAAGGAATAAAAAAAAACCTGAAATGTAAAATAGTACAAATAGCAAATAGGCTACAATAAACTAGACCAATATCAGTTGTAAAGAAATAATGTTAATTGTTTGGTATAGATAATTAATAACAATAGCTTAACATTTATAATAGAAGGACCACTGTGTTAAGGAGAAAACAGATAACCAACATGTTTTCTCTGAAATTCATCTAAGGTTATACAGAATGATAACTGCATGTAGTAATTATTGTAAGTGACCAATCAGGTGATGTTTATTATTTTGTATTGTAGCCTAATGGTACCAAAATTTGTTTTATTCATAAACAGTTGGTACATCATATCAGGGATCATTTCATAAGTCATCAATCCCTGATACCATTCATAATTTTTTTTTTTAAACAGCCCATTATACTCATATCCCATTCCAAATCATTAGCAATAAGATCATTGACTTGATCATTCATCATGTTGTAAAATAATATAGTCTTAAGTGTATACTAAAAAAATTGTAAGTGGAAAGACGATGGAAAAGGCTGAGTAAGAAGAAGAGGAAACATGGCAGGAGGGAGGAAGAAAATTGTATTTTAAATTATAGAGACTCAGTGCCTAGCTTTCAATGGCAGGAGTGATTAAAAAAATCCAATTCATTCCGTATCGTTTCTTATTGTGTGGCAGAAACGTCAGAACAAGTATATAAACTAAAATAAAGCAAGAGAGAAATAAGCATATCATTCTAAGCTACAATTCACAATAGCAGTACATTGCAAATAAGAAACACACCTCCAGATAATTATTGTGGTGAGTTAACTCTAACGCATTGGCCTACTTCACATTAGACATTCAGACACGATCTCCAAAATTGAAAAATTCTAAATTATAAATTAATAGATCTACAATCACCTCTTCAATTTCCTAACCACCAGAAAATGTATTTTAAACACGTCTTTTATTAAAAATAAGTTAAAATTATTGTTATCCATTTCAACTATCCCATCAATTCCAATCATCCCTCATTAGTCTTAAGCCTAGATTAAGAAGTCACAATACAAATTTTGTTAAAAGTTAAGTAAGTTACGTATTTATTTTATTGAATTACGATAATACTTTTTTAATATTACCCTCAGCAAGGCGGCAACAACTAAAAAACTAAATTATAAAGCTTAAACGCAAGATTTTGTTAAAACGCATTAAATTTGTAAATATATAATACGGTACTCAATTTTGTTAACAATCAATAAACCAGTTGTAAAAACCATTTCACAGCATAGGTACCTGTTTTATTTATAAATCGACGTTAAAACAACGAAAAATTCGTAAATAGGTGGCACAAGTTTATTATTCGACCCTAGGCTACTAACCTATTACAACAGATATGCAAGAATAAAAAAATAAAACCTAAAAGGTTCTAACCTATAGTATTTAGTCACAGTATGTTTATGTCACAGTATTCAACATTTAACAGTAGAATGTAAAACTTCGTTGTCTGCAAAAATATTAGGCTAGGGTCGAATAGTAAATTAAGCCCAAATAGGCTATTGCAATTTCTTAATCATAATATCTTCAAAAGAAATGAACTTCTAACACAGATGTAATTAGACCCCAAAGTAATCTATCATGTTTCAAATGTCTAAACTAAACATAAAATGTATAAGTTGGTAACACCAATTACTTTAGGCTATTTTTTTAATTATTATTCTAGCATTTCTGTTGCCATAGGTCAGCCGAGGGTCGAATAGTTAATTTGCTCCGTTGTTTTGTATAGGCATAACAAAATTGCCATCCCTAAAAAAAAATATACAATCCAGAGTTTATACAATGCTTTAACCTAAAATGGTTCAACATGAACTTAAACTGACGTGGCCATCTGGCAAAACCTCATAACCTTAAAAAAAACTTAAGGTGAGATTTTTGTGGTTTTTATTCTTTTAACCTTCCTATACATAACTGTAAAATATAACCCACACAAACATTACTATAATTATTTGAATAAATGTAATTTCTTGTAACACCATTATCAGGCATACATATTTGGGAAGGTTTTTTGGTATTATTAAGTAAACACTTACCTTCGCTGAAATTCGTCAAATGAGAAGAAATGAAACAAAACGGAGTAAATGTTTTAAAGCTAGCCATACACGGTCCGATTTGTAGGACGACCGAGTTGGACTGCAAGTTGGATGCGTTTCACCACTCACGATCCAACTTACCATCCAACTTACGATCCAACTAACGTTTCCATTAATAATAATTCCATTAACAGCTGATTTTAAACTTTAAAGCCATTATTTACTTTTTCTAAATTTTAGGTTAGGTTTTTATTAAAATGTAGACCTGAGCATTGCTGGTTCTTTTAACCTTTATTAGGCCTATTTATAACTGATGTTATAATATAAAATAATTTCATTTTGGACATTTACGATCTTAGTTTTGAGGTTATTGTTAATCCTACATCTATATTATAAAGACAATTTACCATAATTATGTGTATAGAAAGTTAAAACAGGTTTGGCGTGCGGAGCAATCTGGTGTAACCCTAGTAATAAATAAAAAATATACACATTGATTTACATTATTCAAAAAGTTCTCAAATTTTCAACTCCACGACAAGAAATCATTCCAATTCAGTCTTCTTTCCTTGTAGGCCTACATAGTGGTAGTTGTATAAAAATGTACAGCAATTACTATATGCAAATAATTCGACTAAACAATTCCCTACATTTTGTCAGTATATTTACAATCACTTATTTTTTTAAATATAGTAGATAACCGCCTATATTTTTTTCAGTATAGAAAACAATCCCTATATATTTTCAGTATAGTAGACAATCGCCTACATTTTTCAATATAGTAGACAATCGCCAATATTTTTTCAGTTTACTAAATAATCACCTTTATTTTTCATCATTATACTAAACAATCTACTATATTTTGTCAGTATACTAAACAATCACCTATATTTTTAAATATAGTAGACAACTGCCTATTTTTTGTAGTGTATAGTAAACATTCACCTATGTTTTTCAATAGGTTGAGAAATTATTTTTGGACTATTGCGACGCGAAGATGCTCATAAACATGTCAGTTTGCATAATCACAAACACCTATTGTGTTCACAAACACCTATTCTCCCAGTACAATTCAATAAATTCCAAAAACCCTTTATTATCCATTATTATAGAAGTAAAAATGTACAAAGTATAGGGGAAAAGGGAAGATCAAACATCAACAAGGAGAAAGTTTAAAATGACGATCGGACGATCACCCCATTCACAGTCCGACTCGAAGTCGGATCATCTTGTAGTCTGGTCTGGGACTCCCATTTGTACGATTATCCAACTCGTCGTCCATCAAGCCCATTCACGCTCCTACATCGGACATTGAATCGGACCGTGTATGGCCAGCTTAAGGAGTCGGTGGACCCACGTGTTACCTGTTGGTTCCAACCAGTTCCAACTTCCAAAACATGAAAAGGACGTTCTAGATAGGCCACCTAATGCATTCTTTAGTGAGAGATTTAGAAGCAAAGGTTCAAGTAGTGTCAATGTGTGACGACAGGTTGCGCTGATCTTGAAATGTTTAAATGGTTATTTTGTTGACGACTAGAATGAGCTACAGTCGACTTACCGTCATTAGACAGTAAATTGCCACTTTTAGTTTGTTTAATAATATGTGACATTTTAGTAATTTAAATTAAATCTGTAGATGTATTTTATAAATACAGTTATCAAGCTATTGATATTATTAAGTACAAATATACACAGTCATTGTATACGAATATTACAAAATCATTACAATATAAAATACAAAGTCTTAAAAAAAGAACCTTAACTTTAAAATGATGTGTACTAAAATGTTCTGACTTTTTATTAATTTAGAGGTTGGTACATTAAAGTAGACTAATGCAGGTTGCTTATGGATTTAATAATGAATGTTTCATGTTTATGTTCACACAGTATTTCCAATCAAAAATAGTTTTAAATAATTTAATTAGCTTTAGTAATTTACCATCAATAGGATGGTTAGCCTAAGTATTAAACAATTGATATTAAAATGTTTATCTACAGAAATTAAATACAAACACAAAATACTGTAGTTTAAAAAAATACCGTAGTAATTTACTATTAATGGGGATCTGGGTAGCTTATAAATTAAACAATTCATATTAAATTGAATACGTACAGAAATTATTGACAAACACTAAATAGATAAATAAAACAGCAATTTACTATCAATAGTAGAGGTAGCTTATGCATTAAACAATTTATATTATTTGTTACTCATCTGGCCCCACAGAACAGCAGTATTAAGTTGGTCTTTACGTTGGCAGATATACATGGTCCATAATGTATGCAATATATTATATGTTTCAGACGCTAGAGGACATGTGTATCTAATTTTCACACAAATAAATTTTGACAACAAAAAATAAATATTTTTTGTTGAGAATTATATTTCATTTATATACTAGAGGCAAATCGAATGTTCATTATTTCTACTTCCAAAATGGCGCTCGAAAAAGTATGCGATTTTGGTGGGTGTTTTTGCTAATAACTTTACAACATGCTTTGTGGTAGGGGTAAGACTACTTCATGTTAGTGGTTATCATCAAGTTTTAAAGAGTTTTTAAAAATTTATTTAAAAAAAATAGTAATTGTGAAAAGTATACTAATTGCATTTTATATGTCATTTCCTGGGCCTTCCATTAAAAAGGTGCAACAGAAATATCTTTCCTGTCTATCATTTGAAAGATATAGCCTAGCTAATAGAGCAACAAAAAAAACGCTAATTTTGTTATTGAATTTAACAACAAGCGACATGCAGTGCCTTTAAGGGTAGCACATAGGTATGTAAAATAAAAAAAACTCTCAGGAAAGGAGCTTTTGCGCATATTTTATAAATAAAAATAACAATAAATTAGGACTCTTTGGATTTT
The DNA here is from genome assembly GCA_018207615.1 of Philaenus spumarius. Classification (NCBI taxonomy): domain Eukaryota; kingdom Metazoa; phylum Arthropoda; class Insecta; order Hemiptera; family Aphrophoridae; genus Philaenus; species Philaenus spumarius. The sequence goes on along the minus strand of JAGFPH010020645.1, from coordinate 6,344 downwards.
TTGTTGATATTATAAAAAGTTATGAATAGATCACGATAGCTCCAATGGGACATTTGTAGAGAATTAAACACCCCACAAAATGGTTTTTAATAGACACCAATCAAACATTTTTTAACGCTTAAAAATTACCATTTTTCAAAAATTCACATCTTTGTTAACTTATAATATGAAAGGCAGTTTCAGAAAGTGATTGTTTATTATGTATACTTCAAACACGCGGAAGATTAAATTTGTCCCATTAATAGCTTTTTTTCACAATTTCATTATAAACAATTTAAGCCATTACCTTGCATAATGCTGCTATTAACCTGTGTGGCCCGATTTAAATTTACCAAACGGATTCTGAAAGTAGACTTTAAAACCTACAATTGCTATATCTTCGATTTTTGAATAAGGTTGATAAAATATGATAAAAATGCTTCCGAACATAGGGCGAAAAGTGTAAATTTACGACCGACGCATTTGTTGGTATTGTTGGGTAATTGTTGCAGCGAATAGAGCCTGATGCGGGCACCTTGCCGTTCTTTTCTCCTCCGCTGCTGGTTCCCCCACTACCATCGCACTACCTCTCTCTTACTATGCACGCCAACCCCCAATGGAACCTTCTAAAAACATATGTTATGTTTTATTTATAAAAAAAAGTATATGATTAGTAATAACCTCAAAACTAAGATGGTAAATAATGTTAAATGTTCAAATCAAATTATTTCGTATATTTTATAACAGCAGTTATAATAAAAGTTAAAATAACCAGTAAGGTTCAGGTGTACACTCGCTCGCAGTTGGAAAATTCGCTAAAGAATCTCGTTATCTTTGGCTCGTTTGTACATCGGTTTGTAAAATTATGAAACCAGGCTTATTACAGTAATTACAAGATTAATTATAACCTCAAATACATGCTTTAGAAACGTGAATGACTTTCATTACGATGTTAGTCCTAGTTCTACTATCTTCTGTGAACTAAAGTTTTGAAACCAGGCCTAAATATACAGTAGTAAACATTATTGCAGGATTAACATAACCTCAATAATATGTTTCAGAAATAAGCCAGGCCTATATTACAAAATTGACTGTTAGAATTTATCCATCTTTGCCAAGTTTACTTTTTTTTGACAAAATAAATTGTTAAATCAGGCCCAATTTATTCTAATCCTAAAGTGCTAAAACAGTATAAATTAGTTGGTTTTTTTAACACTAATTAAAAACTATCCAATAAACAGCTGATTTTGGATAGTACTCAATCTCATGGCTTGTTTATAAACAGCTGTTTTGATTGCTTTATTTACTATTTCGTTGTTATTTAGTAACCAACATGGCAACCTATAAGGCCCCATGTTAAAATTTGTCAACTTTTAAATTAGATTTTCTTAAAAAAATTGCGTTTTTACACGAAATACAACTATATGGGTGTACTTAAAAATCAAAACTACACCTAAATACAAAATTAAATTGCTTTGAATTCGTTAGAGCCGTTTTCGAAATCCGTGACAGATACAAAGATATAAAGATACAAAGATATATACAAGAATTGCTCATTTAAAGTAATAGGATTTCAGCAGTGTGACGCTATGGGTTTAACGCCTAACTTGAAACGCCCAAATCCTGTGAATTTGTTCCGACTAAATTTACAAAATAATGTTGAAAACAAAAATGTTTTTATCAATATGAATTCTAGCCTATGTTACTCAGGGATAATGTAGCGTTTTATTTAAAAAATTTCAATTGGTTCAGTAGTTCCAGAGATTACCCCCTGCATACAAACAAACAAATTTTACGTGTATATAATATTAGTATAGATAGTGAGTGTTGTTTTTACTTCAACAGATGGCTTTGTTCACGAAAAATAATTGTTTTAAGATTGAAATCAGCTGATAATGGAATTAGTATAGGAAACAGCTGACTACTGTTATTATTATAGTCAACTAGCAGGCCCGACCCGACTTTGCACGGATAGACAAATCAACCTGATACTAATAATTAGTTTTGTAGGCCTAACCTAAAAAAAAAAAAAAAAAAAAATCCAAATCAATTGTTGATCAAAATCAGCTGTTTTAAGCTTTTCATACGAACAGCTGTTTTTTGTGCCCCTGATAAAATCAAAAGAAATCTTTCTTCTTCTTCCTTAAGATTGACCTTCCATAAGATTAACATTGAAACTTTGAGGGCCACTGGGGCGTAGCCCTAATGTCCTAGGACTTCGGTAAATGGCCTAAAGCCTTCCCAGGGTTAACCTGTATTACTATGCAAAATTTCAAAGCAATCGGATGGACGGTTTGGTAACGCATAAAGGACAAACAGACGGACATACATTGAATTTTATATATATAGAAGATGAACAATGTAATGGCGCTTACATTTTTACTTTCTCACTATACGTATAGAGAAAGTATATTGATCGCAAAAAAAATCGACGTTGAGATTTTTGTGGAAATATCTGTTTTGGAAAAGTGGCTAAAAAAAGTCGTTTTTTACAAAATGTCTGTCTGTATGTATACAAAGCTAGAGAGAAAATTATTCTATCGATTTCGAACAAATTTGCACCAAACATGTCAATAGGCATGTATAGATGCACGGAAAAAGGTTCTGAAAACAACCCCCTTTTTGGCCAAAACCCCCAAAAAATCAGATAATATTTTTTCATAACGGCTCTAACGATTTTGATAAAATTTGGCTTATTTGCAGCTCTTAATGTACCCTACCATATGCAATAAACTGCATATTTCTAAAAATTCTGCTAATAATAATAATTGATTTTTGGGGCTTTTTTAGACAAAAAGAGAGTTGTTTTTCAAAACTTTTTTCGTGCTTCTATACAGGCCTAATTGACATGTTTGGTGGAAATTTGTTTGAAATTGATCGAATAGTTTCCTCTCTAGCAAATAATAATAATATTTATTACTTACTCTCCTACTGCAATGTATACCCTCTCCTACTTTAATACAATTATGAAATCACAGTGAATCTGTTTAATAATTTAAATATGTTTGTGAGAAAGTATGTGCCAGTTCCTGGTACCGTTTATTTTTTGTTGTTTTTATGTTCAATATATGCTGCAATTTTTCAAAAAGTATATAAATAAACGGTACCAGGAACTGGCACATACTTTCTCAAAAACATATTTAAATTCTTAAACAGATTCACTGTGACTTCATAATTGTAGGTGGGGTAGGAGAGGTGATTTAAAGTACATCTATCTCAGTGGATATTTCTCTCCAAGCATCTGCTTTCATATACCTATACTGTATTTTGTTTTAATGATCCTTATGCAGAGGATCCCAAAAATGATTTGGTTTCTGAAGGAATCTATTACTTTCATTAAATTCGTTTATGAACAATCCATATTTAATCACCGGAAAATTTATATCTTGAAAAACAATAATCACATGTGCGCTGAAAACGACAAACCTTTCATGCTCCCGTCCAAATATGAACGGTGAATAGGCAGTGTTCGTTGAAAAACCCGACAGGAGATGGATCGCCGCGATTAGAGCGCGCTCCCTGTACAGATATTACGAATACATTGCGCACGAGTAAAAGTAGAAACACACTGCCGTCACGTCACGTGATGTCACACTGTCACTTATTTAGTGTAATATCATGCTAAGAAGGAATACTGCTGTCACGTACCGTCACCGTAACACAACTTTCTAGATTATTTCTTTGTTAGTCCGTGCCTGATCAATATTTAATAAAAAGCAAATAAAAATAATATTGTAAAATCTTTATTTTTATATATATATCAATGTATATAGATAGGGTCTACAACATTTTAACAAATAGGCCTATAGTTTCATAAAATAATATCTAAATCTTACAACACTAATTACTATTTTATAATATTCATAAAATCAAAACTATTTAATGTATCAATATGAAGTGAAAAGCAAATAAAATATAATATTTTTAACTTTCTTTTAATATGTAATAACATACAGGATAAAGTTAAAAATCTCGGAATGATTTTGGATTCAAAACTGAACTGGAAGTCGCACATCACAAAAAAAAGAAAGGAGCTTGATATTACGTTATTATATGCATACCAATTTTTACAAAATAGGCCTAATGTTTTTTTATTTCGAATTATTGCAAAATAGTTTAACTGAACTGAAATGATTTGGAAAATACGTGAGCTCACGTCTCCCGAAAGTGTGTGGGCAGAGATCTTTATCACGTGAGTTCACGAGTGAAATCCGTGACGTTATGCACGTGATGTGAGGTGACAACAATGTAATTTAATTCTAGTCCATTGAAATACCATTCAAAACAAAACATCCCACACTTTTAGCCCGTGACGTGAAATGACATGAGTTCAGTGTGTTTTCACCTTTACATTCCTTAAAACTTACCGTAACTGAATATTCAATAATAAGTTCGATTCAATTTTGTTCAGTTCTAAATCGGAGGACATAGTGTAAATTATTAACAATAGTTCGTTTTCGGTTCAGTTCTTCGTTTTAAGGAGAGCGTGCCTATAACAACACAATTTTAGATTAAGCCTGGTCTGAATCAACACAATGTCATGTCTCTTGAATGAATTTACATCCATTATTCATTACTAACTATTAATATTATAGATATACATTAATTTAGTTGTTAAACTATTGCAACTGGAGACATAAAAATGAATATTCATTAATATTGCCACAATTTAAACTAATAAAAAAATGTAGAAACAATAAATCTTATCTTATATAATAATTAAGCATAGACTTAAACGTTTGGTGACCCTATTGATAACTATTTCTGGAGATCTACCGGGCTGATTTTCGTGCGGTTTGTTTTAAATGAAAGAAAATGTAGCCTAATTATTATCAAAAGATTATGAAAAATCTATTTTATTTTATCGTTATATTTAATCGTGCACTTTTCTGTTGTTGTTTGTTTTAGGTTACAAACCTATTGATACATTTTCCAGATATTAATTTTGCCCTAATACTTTTTTACTATCAACTTATCTAAACAGCCGACCTCGGGAGATGTCTTTTCAACACATCGCTTGTTTAGGTTAGGTTAACAATATAAAAGCAAACAAAATCAAAGCAATTAACGAAAAAATTACCGTGTTATAATACAAATATCTGTTCCGAAACATATTGCAGTATAGGCCTATCGTTTATTGTTTAGGCTACTTTTTTTAATGTGTGTGAATGTAAACAAAACATAATAGTCTTAAAATATGCCTCTAAGTTCATAACTTACTTTTGTCTTCTTGCTTATCCGCCTTTCTTAGCTTTGTCTTTCTATCGCTTGACGCGTTTCGGGTAGACCCCATCTTCAGAAGCTTAGTTTGCTACTGAAAGCTTCTGAGAGTAGCAAACAAAGCTTCAGCAAATATTAGAAAACACACAATTTTTTTTTTTTTTGCTACAGAGTTTTATCAGATTTTTTCAAAATTGGGATAATGTTTATAGTATAAGTCTCTAACAATATATTTTTATCATTTTCCAAAAATTACTGATTTTATATTATTATTATTTAAACTATTCGATCGATTTCGAACAAATTTACACCAAACATGTCAATTAAGCCTGTATAGATGCACGAAAAAGGTTTT
>JAGFPH010020644.1:0-14034 GCA_018207615.1 Philaenus spumarius | reverse complement strand
GCACTTTAAAGACCGCATTATAGTACCGTATCCAATGTTTCTGGTCGAAAAAACATTGTGTGTTTATCAGACTCTGCACACAAAATCATGGACAATTGGTACAAAAACAGGAAGAGCGATCCGGAAACAGAAAAACTTAAAATAGTTTTAGTTGCGGCTGACATCATCAAAAAGGATATTCAAAAGATGACTTGCAACTATCGTACATACCCAGATACAAAAGACATTAGGTCCGGAGGCGAAAATTTAATCCCAAAAACATTAAGATGCCTTTACATGAAAAATGATTGCAAAGAAAACCTAGATCCTTTATGTCACCCCTACAAGTTAGATTAGCACTTATATGGGTCCAGACATTTAATCAACATTCTTTCTTGAATGGGTGTGTGTGCGTCATATAACGAAGCATGACATACAATAATGCATTAATAGCAGCGGGATCATCACAAGAAAATTAAGGTGCCTTTATCCAACACGTTTTTGACAGCGCTGATGTCAACATTCGAACATTGGACAGCCTAAATATTTTAACGCTATAGGTGGAATACAATGTATTACGCCCGACAGAAAGTTAAAACTGTAGAAAAAGTTGAAAGGCAATGTAGTGGAGCTTTTAACCCCGAAAGTATAAGGATAAGAGAGTATGCAAGGAAAACTGGATGTAAGGGATTGAGTAGTATTAATGTGAAAAATTACAATGACATGAAAGCTTGCTTGAATATTACTGATTCCACAATAACTAACTACCTTATTCCCTCTAAATTACATTTGGCTTTCTGGTACTAATGTACAACCAGGTTAGAATGGTTTTATGAACATAATTAAAAAACCAAAAACAAAAAGAAATGTGAAGGGACATTGTAATGGCTGTTACTTTTATTAATTTGGACACTTCTAACAATTCAACAATTTTCACTGCTTTATGTTTTGCAGCCGAAGAGAACCGAAAATAAAATCAGTCGTGCATAGTTACTTTTGCCCAACCTCTATTTTTGAAAGCGTCCGAGATTGTAGCTTCTGCAGAAATGTGTGCGAACATTTACAGAATGTACAATTTACAGAATTGTACAGAATGCACAAATATGTGCGAGCACTGAAGTGGATATTCTTGCAACAATACCTTGACCATGGATGAAGATCAAGCCACAATTGATGATAGCTAAAATGTTTATAGTTTAAATATTTTTATCAATAATTTTATATGGTATTTTTTCATTAAACAACAATTTAATCAATCAATATTAAAACATTTTTATATAAAAATAGTAATTATATTATTGAAAAAAAAATAATAATAAAAAAACGGGGTGTACGTGATGCTGTGGACAGGCACTGATTAGATAGTGGAAAGACCTCAATATTAAGGTCAGGAGTCAAAACTCTCCCGAACCAAAACTTGCAAATACTTAAAATAACAAAGAAAATCTGCTTATTTTTTTAATAGTTCGTAAAATGTTAGTCTGCTAATAGACCTACAGTACCATTTTAAGTCATAATATTATGCTATCAGTTTTGGTATAAAAAACAAACTTACTCTGCTTCATTACTAACAGACAGGGAGTGATGCCGCAACAACCAACACGCATTATGGCTATCATAGTGACGGGCGGGCACTAATACTTTGTAGTCTGTAAGTGTTCCCGACCCTCAAAATGTAAAGTTAGGTACATATTTTAAAAGGGAAAGAGCTGCGCTACAACTTTTATTTGACACATTTTTCGATATTATAACAAATAAAAGTGCTGTTTTCTAAAAACTACATAAAATATGATTTTTCACCCGAACATTTTGCATATTTTAGCAAATTCTGGTGAAAGTATCACTTTTACGCAAAAAATGCAAAGAAAATTTTTTTTAGAATAGACATAGAAAAATACAATCATACAAACAGCATCAATGTAAAATGAATTGGCGGAGTTATGAGCAATAACAAAAATACCCTCGAAATGGATGTTAAAGGAGGGCTAGAGGGGGGAGCACAAGGGGGAGGGGCGGGGACTTTTGGGAAATACTTCCCTAATTAGGTCCTAACAACTGGCAAAAAATCAGCTTGTCTCTAATTTCTTCCGACACAAAACCTTCATTGCCTGGGCTAATAGCATACAGTGCAAATAGTCGGATTCTGAGAATATAACATGGTTACCGGAAAGGTCACATCCGTCTGAGGCAAGGAAATATATTTGACTACTGAAGAACTAACACTTTTTGTCAAACACATAAAAAGCTTATATAGCCTATATATATATTTGTTTTCAAAATATTTCGACAGTTTATTATATTCAGTTAAATGTATCTAATTAAATATGGAAAGAATATTAAAATTATATGTGATAACAAGATTGTGTAATATGACAGAAATTAAATGTAATTAATTATTAATAATATAGTAATACATTAAGCATAACCTGTATACAAGAATACACTGGTGCCACAACGCCATTCCGATACTGCTTTTTATTATTGTTTTATTTTACGTTTTGTTTCAATAAACTTCCCTCAATCAAACTCATTCAACACTCGGTTCAGAATTTTATGTCCGCCAATCGCCCCCACACTTCAGTGCCTTGCGATTATGCGAGCTAACTACAATAAAGTCTCCCACATTGACCCTCAGCTCGAAATCAAAATAGGACAACAAGGACTTGGGAGCATCAGGCACCCTTTTGCCAGTCTCGCGGCACGTCTTTGAAACTAGAAAAGTTCTACAAGAATCGTATTCTGTCTGAACTTATTGACCCCAGAGTATGCAGGTCGATGCCCATTAGAAACCCGACGTACATACTCAATGCAAAGAATAAAGGTTGCTAATAAAACATCCAAGATCGTTGATAATGGAGAAATTAGAGAAGTAGAAGAACTGTCCGAAGCTGACATTTGAATTATTATTTCTTCAATTGTCTTATTATTATTAAAATTTTGTTATTATTTACGTGTAGTCTAATTGTTGTATTATTGTAGTCTTATTATTTTTTAAATTGTAGTCTTATTATTACTTCAATTTTATTATTCAAATCAATTCTTGGAAAAACTATTCATGATGGCAATAAGCATGATGTAACCATAAAGAGTGCCTATTTACTTTTTGATTTTTTAAATAGGCCTAATTGAAGAACACTACTTTGGTGTGTTCAATAAAACATAATTATTTTACACATAAAAAATTGTTTAATGTAAACCGATGTTTAAGATGATTTAGGTCTTATTATTACTTTATGCTATTCAAATTTATTAGTAGAAAGTTTTGCTTGAAAGTTATTAAAAACCCAATATTGTAAGAAAAAGAACAACTTTTGAATTCGTTTTTTCTTCCATACAAATGATATATTTTTTGATTGCGGGACCAGTTATCATAGTTTGCAGTGAGTAGTTTTTGTGTCAAGTAGGCGTGACAAGTCAAGTGGTTTTGTGTGACATAGCTTTATCCAAATCCCTTCCAATTTTACCTGTTCGGTTTGTTTGGAACCTTTGACAGAAATGGATGGATTTGACGTGTTTAAATTATACCCCATCCAAAGTCTTACAATTTCAAAGAAACAAAAAATAAATAAAATACATCTTAAATGTAATAATATCAAACATGATAAGGAAACAAATATAATATATATTACTTCTAATATTAGGTCTGTAATATCCCAAGGGTTTTTGGAATTTTAGTCACCAGAAAAATGACAAATAATACGACTTTGGTATACACACACTTTGAAAGCTGTAGCTGTAGGTATTGAAGAAATATTGCTAAAACATTGCTATTTAAAATATTTGAATTTATATTTGTACAATATTTTTTACTGAAGTAAAGAAGACTTATTGGCATGGCAAAATGTTTTTTATCTTTAGGCTACACTATTCGTGTTTGAAACAGGCAACATCGGTAAAAATAATCTATTTTAAATTTTTACAGTTTCAAACACTTTGTGACAGTAAATATTAAAATCTTTCTTTTTTTTATATATAAAGGTGAAAAACCTCAGAGGTGTTTATCATCGCCTGTATTATAATCTATTAAGTCATAAGCAAACCATGTTGTAATATAAAAAAACCAAGCTGGACAACTTTTTAAAATCATCAGTAATGAATTGAAAATATATTGAATTTCTGTTTAAATATAATATTTACAAGTAATGTACCATTAGAGAACTCAAGATTTCAATACTTACTTACGAGTGGTAGGCTACTAATAATGTCAACGCGATTCTTATACTTACGGGTGGACCTATATTTTGTAAGCATTATCGGCCTCTCATCATTTTCTATTACGGCTAAAGGCCAGACAGTCTAGCTTGTGATTGTGAATGCGTATAACAGTGTTATTCACTTTATTTTTTCGGCTGTCTCTCGGACTCTCCCCCTCCCTGTCAGTTGGGAGCAGGTAGTATAACTGAGTTTGTGCAGGCAGCGCTCCAAGTAGTGATACGGACGAACTTGTAGAGCTACCCTAGTGTTCACTTTGGAAACTAAAAAGCGGTTTTACAATTGAGTCCTGCCCCCTCTTAAAGTTCTAAAAAAGTTTTAAATAATTAAAATCATACTTACAAACTGAAGCACTCTCATAATGCCTCTGGGTTCTTGAAAAACTTCTAGAAAATTTCCATTTCTGATACTGAATTCCTGAAACAAAATATTTATAAAATCAATGTAAGAAAATGGTAGGCTATCCTATAAAAAACACAAAAACCAGCTTCCCGGACAAGGACCAAAGTAGGATTCCATGTACCCTAGATGTGTTAGATTGTTTCATATAGTCTTATTGCATAGTACAATAATTTAATACGCCTACAGGATTTAAGGGTCTGTTGTAGTGTAATTAAGTCCACACTACCAGGGTTAAATTTGAGAATACCACGAGATCTACGGAACTTTTCCATTGCAGCTATTACAGGACGAACTTCTTGAGGTCTGGCCCGATTGCCAGATTTCATAGCCTGGGAAATTCCGTCTCTGCTGAGGTCGACTTCTTCCATAATAGTCTTCCTTTTTTTTTAAATGATAGTTAAATCCACCCTCAATATCCATTGATTGTTATATTATTGTGTTGTTATGTACCTCGTGCATCTTATCGTTATCTGCACTAATCTATTTAATTGTACTTTCCTGTTATGTCTGTTTTGTGTTTTTGCTTCTAATGATATCTGTATTATATTCTATATCTGTTATGTTTATTATGTTATATTGTGCTGTTATAATATCCACCATCTTGTATATATATATATATGGCTGTATTGGCATTGCCGTTGAAAATAAAAATAAATAAATTAGTAATCTAACAAAACTAAGACTTTAAAACTACATTAGGCCTATATTAAATGCAATGAGGTGCAAGTTTACTATTCGACCCTATGGCAACAGAAATGCAAGAGAATAAAAAAAAAACATAAAAGGTTCTAACCTGTAGTATTTAGTCACAGTAAGTTTACCTGTATTCAACATTTAACAGTAGAATGTAAAACAACTTCGTTGTCTGCAAAAATATTAGGCTAGGGTCGAATAGTAAACTTACCCCTGCAATGATATTAATAACAAAAAAGGGACATAATTTTACAACATTGTCAAATTGAACATTTTTTCTATAACAGAATAAATTAAAACTTCTAAAATAATAATTTAAAAAAGTAGCCTGAAGTATTAACTTACAGTCACAGATTGTTTCCAGTTAGTAAACATAATATATAAATCTGTAACATCAATCAAGTTTTTTTTATAACAGAATAAAACCCCTAAAATAATAATTAAAAAATAGCCTGAAGTATTAACTTACAGTCTCTAGTCACAGTATGTTTCCAGTTTGTAAACATATATAACTTGATGATATTTTTAATGTTCTTCAGTTGAAGCTATATGTTTAGTTTCTAAACATTACGAGTTGGTAGGACTTTCAACAAAACTTGGCAACACTGTTATAATTTATCTATGTCACCTCAACAAAATGGTTGGCGCTTGGCAATGTTAATATTGTTAATTCACCTATTCAATTTTTAGGCCTCAAAAGTTTTCAATTTTATTATCAAAAATTTATCTCGTTTGTTCTGTAGGCTATTGTTTTAGATTGTTAAAATTTTATTTCAGTGTAGTGTATAGTTTCTTTATACAGGGTGATTGGTAGTCAGTGTGAAAAATTTATTCGGGTATAAATATTTAGAGGCAAATGCAAGAGGATTTATTTAAATTAAGATATTGGTTTGACAAAAATTATTTAATACTTCGTGAAAAAATAAAATATATTCTGTTTGGCCTGAAAAAACCTTGAATTTTTAATGAAAACATTTTTTATCATGAACTAAATTGTAATAATTTTATCAAGTGTAAATGTATAATACTTGAACAAGTTGAAGAAATAAAATATCTTGGGCTTGTAATTAATTCAAAACTTTCATGGGAGGGGCATATAAAGAAACTTAAGAGGGAAATGTTTTTAACCTTACGTAAATTTTACCTGTTGAGAAATGTCTGCCCTGAGAGAGTACTCGTGTATGTGTATCATGCACTAGTGTCTTCGCGTCTAGGGTATGGGCTTAGCGTTTGGGGAGATACTTATCTTATCATACCCAAGCCACTAATTGGTCTTCAGAAGAGTATTATCCGAGTAATTTTTAGGAGATCTAGATTTGATAACTCTTGGCCACTATTTTTGGTTTCCAAAATTCTTCCGTTACGTCATCTTTATGTATAGTATAAAGTTTTAAAAATATTTTGCCAACAAAATTCTGTTGTTGTAAATAACATGCGAGATACTGCATACAATTTCAGGAACTCTGGTATTGTACCTGTACTTAAACCAAATTTAACTCTGTATCGTCAATTTTTTACCTATAGTGCCGCTCGTTTTTTATAACATTATCATTCCAAAAATTACGAATTTAAAAAAATATGTCTTATAGGGTAGGCATAGTGTTAAGAAATTTAAAGTCCTAGCTGTTTTCATCAGATGATACTGAACCTTTATTCGACATTATGCAATAATAGGCCAATAAATTATGTAATGCCTTGCAGGTTGATTGATTTTTTATTCTCTATGTTATGTATATATTTAATTTTCTTGTGGTTAGGTTAGGGCACCTGCCGAACTCTCCATTTCACTATTGTTTTTTTCTTTTTGATGGAAGTCTCAAACTGGCATAAGCCTAGGAGACCCCTAAATTTGTTCAGTGTTACACCGATAATTGTATTGTTGTAAATTGTGTCTGTATATTTTGTATGTATAATTTATGTTATAAGTAGGCCTAAGTATAGTTATGTTATCAGTACCGGTATGTTAAAAAATATTCTTCTTTTGTTTTTGATGCATTATATTTTTTATATTTTGTTTATTTTTTATGTATAACCTAAGTGAGATTTTAAGTTATGTTTTATTTATATATACACTGTAACATTTGAATAAATAATAATATAATAAAATTTTTTAAAAAATTTTAAATTTGAAGGCATTATTATGCATGCAAATTGCAACTAAACTACGCAATTCAGACAGTTCTATCTCACACCCCCTTCCAGAAACAGCCATTTTCGATTTTTTCAAATTTCTTGACATTGCTCATGAAAATCTACCTAATTTTTCTCCACTTTTACCAAACTTATTGCCACTTTTTATGACTTTTTTGGAAGGTACATAAAATTTTCTATCAGAATAAGTATAGTTTGCCACAGTCAAGCCCTTTTAAAGCCTTGTAAAATCTACTTGAAAAAAATATTTTGGAAAATTTAAGAAAAAGGGCGCTACAACTTACTTAAGAAATTTTTCTTATGCGTCAGACTACAAACTGTCAAATATCACAAAAAACTTCCCCACATCTTAAGCTTTAAAATGGTATACTAGAAGTGACCTTTTCTATTCGCCTAAGGGTTATAAATTATGTTTAACGCCCATTGCCGCCCCTTAGGCGAATAGGAAAGGTCACTTCTAGTATACCATTTTAAAGCTCAAGATGTGGGGAAGTTTTTTGTGATATTTGACAGGTTGTAGTCTGACGCATAAGAAAATTTTTTTAAGTAAGTTGTAGCGCCCCTTTTCTTAATTTTACAAAATATTTTTTTCAAGTAGATTTTACAAAGCTTTAAAAGAGCTTGACTGTGGCAAACTATACTTATTCTGATACAAAATTTTATGTAGGCCTACTTTCCAAAAAAGTCATAAAAAGTGGCAATAAGTTTGGTAAAAGTGGAGAAAAATTTGATTTTCATGGGCAATGTCAAGAAATTTGAAAAAATCGAAAAATGGCTGTTTCTAGAAGGGGGTGTGAGAGAACTGTTCGAATTGGGTAGTTTTGTTGCAATTTGCATCCATAATAACGCCTTGAAATTTTTCACACTGACTACCAATCACCCTGTATATAAAGGAAAAATTTAAGTTTTTTATCTTTCTATCTTTTGTTTAGTGCAAACATAGCGAAAATGGTTTAACTTAACCTTTATTTTTTAGTTTTCTTTTTGTCGTAGTTTCCATAATATTTATTTCCCGGGAATTTTTTGGCGTAAATGTACTATTCGACCCTAGCCTAATATGTTTGCAGACAACGATGTTATTTTACATTCTACTGTTAAATGTTCAATACAGGTAAACATACTGTGACTAAAGACTATAAGTTAGAACTTTAGGCTATTTTTTTTCATCAATCTTGCATTTCTGTTGCCGTAGGTTAGCCGAGGGTCAAATAGTAAATTTTGTGTCTTTTTTTTGTTTAATTACAGTTAGTTTAAAGTCTAGTTTCAGAATATAATACAAATTTTGCAGAACCAGGAGTCACTCTCTCCTGCACTTGTATAGCCTACCAATTAAAATGATATTACAGTAAGACCTTGATAATGCGGTACGCTTGGGAATCCGGTGATGCCGGATTATCGAGTTATTCCTTTAAAATGGTTTAAACAGGGAATAGGCTATAAATAAACGCACATATACTATATATATATTATTATTATTGGGTTGTTACAGTGTTACAGCACATTTCTGTGCATGCGAGTTCTGCAAAATAACTGCAATTCTAGATGCTAATATTTTTTTCAAATTTGACAGCGTTACAACAGTGACAGAAATATATTAGCACCAAAGTCACCAGTATAAAAATGTTGCCTATCTCTAATCTTGATGTTATCTCACAAACGCCTAGACAATTAATCAATCTTAGATAATAGGCCTAGGCCTAGTCCAATTTACGAAATTTAATTTATATATTGAATTTGTTCTTATAATCTACATTTTCAAACAGAAAGAATAATTAAAATGTAAGTATATGACGCTGGAATTCAAAAAATATGTACTGTAAATTATGTCAGAGTATGGTCAACTTAGGATTTATGTTTGCCAGTTGTTTGACAACAATAATGAGCATTACAAAGATAGTTAACAAATGTATAAGATAAATATGAAAACTATTGCTATTGACAGTACTATCAATATGAGGCTTATATCTAGTGATTACAACTTACTTGAGCAAAATCCATGTTAAGCCGTTTTACTCCAACTTAGTTTTTCAATATATCAACAACTGTTGTAGGAAGCACACACCTAGACTTACTCACCTAACCTATGAAGTCTAAAATACGAATAATTTATCCCTACTCTCTTTTTTCTACAATCTTTAATCTACAATGATTCTAACATTCTACTATTGTAGTTCAGCGATGCGCCTTTGAGTACATAATATTATAATATGACATCATTGAGTGGGCTCCGCCTTTCTTACGTCATTTCCGTTTTTTACTTTATTATATTACAGTAGTTTATTCTAATACATAAATATCATAATACACTTTGTTATTTTTAAAATGTTGTATAAAATTCCCAAACCATTTCTTGCCAGTTGAGAAAACTTAAAACCGAAACTGGATGGTGTTTCGAAAACATTATTTTATTGTTGTGTATGAGTCATGTTTAGAGTTCAGACCTACATAGCTCGGCTCGGCAGTCCAGGAGACTATGCGGAAGCGGAGTGACCAGCGTCAAGAGATTATAGCGGCTTATAGACGGGGAGAGTATTGGGTGACAGTACTAGCGGAGAGTACTCGCGGCTAGTAACTAACCGCCTACTATCCTCGTCTAAATAGGTACTCTCCTCTGAGCGGGGTAGTAGCTACTCGCGCCAGTGAAGTTAAACCTGTTCAACTTTTACTCGCTACCAAGAGGAGAGTAGCAGTCACGTGACCTTCTGGCGCCATCTACTTCGCCCATCTAAATACGTACTAGCCGCCAGTAGTCAGCCAAGGGCTAGTGTTTGAGGGTGAACGTTGTGCTATCATGTCACTTAAAACTTTGAAAAAACGTACTGTTAAGTGGAGCAGTGAAGATATTTCACGTTTTCTTGATATCTATTACAACTACGAGCTGTTGTGGAATATACGGCATGTCGATTATGCTCAAAAAAATAAAAGAGAGTCAGCAATGGTAAAACTATTTAATGAACTAGTTCTTGAAGACATCACCGTGCCAAACATTGAATTCCTTCGGTTGAAAATTAAAAATATAAAGAGTACGTACCGGCAAGAATTTGTAAAGGTACAGGAATCCAAGAGAAGCGGAAAGGGGACTGACGAGTTGTACGAGCCAAAACTGTCCTGGTTCAATACAGCGGATTCTTATTTGAGGGAGATGGTGGTATCAAGAGGGTCTACTTCAAATCTGGTGAGCTATATACAATTTCTAAAAAAATCCACACTGTAAATATAACTACTATAAATATGTTGAATTTTTTTTTTCTTTTAGGCTAGCTCCGTGAGGACCACAATTATTGATTAAGACTTATCGAATATTTCATTTAATTTCACGATTATTATTTTTTTTTTTTAAATATCCCAAATGAGAGCACAACACGGAATACATACAAACAATGGCTGTACTCTGACAAACGCAAATATTTATGACTGTACTGTCACAAATACAAGGTCGAAAGGCACCCCGAAAGAGGAAAATATTTAAACGTAGGTACCTGATAATAAAATAAAAGTATGCAAATGACGAGTAAACCCCTACAGATTTTACTTAAATGTACAGTAACAACTTTAAATTAAAATTTATTACTACAAGGTTACATAAGTTTTAAAAATTATAGGCATTTGGGTAAAATTCCAAAACAATTACGAAATGTAAAAAAACATTTATTATAGAACTTACATTACAATATAAGCTAAAACGTAAAAACGTATTGATATTATTTACAGCCAACTATATATTATATTTATGTGTTGTTCGTTCAATCCGCACCAATTGATTTCATTTGCCAGGGTACTGAACCATCTCCAATGAAATAAGCAGCTAAGCTGTCTCTTTTTTCTGCTGCTTGTTTAGCATAGTTGTTGGATGACAGTGCCTTGGTAATTGAGGCCAACTCAGTACCCGTAGAGCGCCAGGTGCCAGGTTCAATTACTCCTGAGTCTGTGTCCTCAAAGTCAACACAACCTCTATCCAAGTAAGTAGCAGGAGATGTAGTCCGGAGCCAGTTATGAAGGACACAGGCACATTTAATAACTAGGTCAACCGTGTCTAAAGATAGTTCAATTGGCTTCCCAAAAACTCTGAATCTAGATGCAAGAATACCAAAGGCATTTTCAACCACTCTACGAGCTCTTGACAAGCGGTAATTGAAGATGCGTTCCACTAATGTGAGGTTTCTTCTAGAGAAAGGTTTTAGTAGATCCTGTCTGAGGGGGAAAGCATCGTCCCCGACGATTACATAATCATTCGGCAAGTTGAGTTGATTGTTGGTAATGCCAGCCTTTAACGTTGACATCCTGAAAACAGCTCCGTCATTAGCTCGACCATTTGTGCCAACGTCAATGTAAATAAATCTGCAATCAGCATCTACCATTGCAAGTAGAATGACACTGTAACCTCCCTTATAATTGTAAAATTCAGCGCAAGTGTGGGGGGGTCGCCTTATACTCACATGCTTACCATCAATAGCTCCAATACATTTTGGAAAATTCCATTTTACTTCAAAACCTTTCTGAATGTCATGCCAATCGTTGATTTTACTTGGCACCTGCAAAAAAAAAGTAAATGTAGCAAATCAATGTTGTTTGTATATTTATTTTTGATACCCCTACAATATTATTTTTTTTTTTCAGGAACTTTCCTGTGAAAAAACAGACAGCAATATTACTGAAAGTGAACAGGCTTGTGAAGATGGCGCTGTTTATAATCCGACCCTAGACAAAGAGACATTGATAAATCAAGTTCAAGTGCAGCCTCCAGGAAGTCCTGTTCAGTTGAAGCCAGCAGTGAGTTCAGGAATAAAACGAAGAATTGGAAAACTTGGTAAGGTTGAACATGCCATAACAAAGCTTCAAAACATTGTCGCTAACCGCTCATCGGCTTGTCAAGGTAATTCAGAAAAAGATGAGTACGATTTATTTGGTCAGCATATTGCTGCACAATTAAGGAAATTACCTACAAGAAGTTTCATAATACTTCAAGACAAGATTCAATCACTTGTGACTGCTGAGCGACTGAACAATATGGCTTCACAATCGCCTTTAGCAAGTTATATGGTCACTTCACCTTTGTTAAGCTCAGGTCGAACGTCAGGTACAGGCGATGTTTCAGATGATATCACAACTGATTGCGATCTTTATTCTAGAGAAGGTGATAATATTTACGCTAACTTGAGTTGATTGTATTTTAGAGTTTTTTTTTTTTCTTAATAAAGTAATTACATCAACATAATTTCATTGTTGTTTAATTAAAAATACCCAATTTGTTCTCAAAAACATTGCATTTACGAATTTCCAATACACATCTTATAAGTGTTTAATTTTACTAACATAATTTTGTAATTATTTTTTTAAATTGAATTGTATTCTATCTTATTTTAAGGCTATGTATTTTCTTTAAAGAGTTATACATCAAACCATTCAATTTAAAACAAAATAAAAAAGCAGACTACTTTTTATTTAAGAATAAAAACTATAAATTTAAAATTGTATAAACAATTTTTATATATTTTTTTAAACACATAGTTAGTTATGGTAAATACTTAGTTCTACTACATTTTTTTAGTAAAGTTTTAAAACAAATTCCTTATGGATGTGGAGGATAAATTAAAAAGTTACAATGTCAATTACTTATGTATCGTCAAATTGAATAAGCGAGCTCAAGAAAACAATAATGCGTACTACTTGTAACAACGAAACTGGGCAACTGACATCTTTGGTGAAGAGGGGTAGGTACTGCAATTTTGACGACACGTAAGTAATCTAGGATTAAACCAATAGCCTACATTAATAATAACTTACCTTGAGAAATCCTTGAAGCACGGTAATAACTGCCTTCAAAACTTCTGGTAAAAACATTGAAATAGTGGTAGCGGGTAATCGAAATAACAATGAAAGCGATTGGAAGCTATCACCACTTGCAAGGTATCGAAGAGCAACTTCAAGTTTTTGTCTGGCAGATATTGCATTTCGCATTGCAGTGTTCTTCTTTGTAATAAGTGGCTCAACCAGTTGTAGTAATTCTTCAAATTTTTCTAGGCTCATTCTCATATGTTTTCGGTATTCTTCAGGATCCTCTACTGCCAACTCACGAAAAAGTGTTTCTGAGGCACCAAGTATACCTCTTCTACTAACCCATTCCTTTACCCATGGTCTTCTCCTGTGCAATATTTCCTTTAGCTCCTCGCTTAACACCATAACCACCTCACTAACAGCTTCTTTAAACGCTTCTTCAAATTCATTGTCAGACATGATAACTTTACACAACAAACAACCTTCACAAAAAGAAAAAGAGATCACCCTACTGGCCGCCAGTGTGTTCTTTTACTAGCAGCGAGTACTCGCTACGTCTAAATACCTACTAGCCGGCCAGTCCACTAGCCGCGAGTACTCTCCGCTAGTACTGTCACCCAATACTCTCCCCGTCTATAAGCCGCTTATGGCATCGTCCTATCTTCTACAGAGTTGGAACTTCTAACAAATATTGCGTAGGCTCGAACCTAGATATTTACGTATTACTTACATGCGCTATACGCTGCTCTCCGTTGGCATTATTTAAATACGTAAAAAATATAGCTAAAGATTTTAAGGATGGTGGGAGGAGGAGGACGAATA
>JAGFPH010020643.1:0-14035 GCA_018207615.1 Philaenus spumarius | reverse complement strand
TGGCTATTAGGCCTACGTTAGCTATGCTTTATTCCACTGCCACGGCACGCTTCCATCAATTGAATTGAAATAGGCAACAAAGTAGTTACGGACATTACTTGATTCGTCACTGGCTCGAGTCCCGTAATAAGGCAATGGTTTCCAGCAGGTTTTATATGCTTTTTCAATTTCTTCTTGTGTGCCAGCTGATGCCATATCTCCCTTACAACATAGATAATTGTGAAGAACCGTTGTTGCTTGAATTACTTTTTGAACCGTGTCGATATTGCACATCAAAGGTCGAAAGAAAACACGCCATCTTTGAGCCAGAACTCCGAAGGCATTTTCAGTTATTCTTCTGCTACGGCATAACCTGTAGTTAAATACTCGCTTTTCCTCGTCAAGGTTTTTGTCTCGTGGAAATGGGCGCAGTAGAAAGCATTTCATAGGAAACAAACTGTCACCAACAATTACGTAAGGCAAGTTAATACCACCTTCTACAAGCGGTTCATCAGGAGGCACATCCATGCTGTAGCTACACAGCCTTTTCCCTAGAGCACTTGACATAAAAATGCTACCATCACATTCTTTGCCATACGATGCGGTATCAACTAGGCCCAAGAGAACTGTTGAATAGTTACCTTTATAGTTGAAAAAACTTGTACCTGAGTTTGGTGGTGCTTGGACAGACACATGTTTACCATCGATGGCGCCAATGCAATGAGGAAAGTTCCAACGATGCCTGAAAACAATTTCTATGTTTTGCCACATTTGTTTGTCAGGTGGGGGCATGTACAATGGTTGCAATCGATTCCATATAGCATCACATACTTCTTCCACAATTTTTGAGACTGTGCTTATTCCAACCCTGTAGCTGAAGCTGATGGTAGTATATGTGTCTCCGGTCGATAAAAATCTAAAACAAAATTTCTTTTTCAGAATTTAAGTTAATGAGTGAATGGAAAAAATTAAAAGATTCTCACCGCCAAGCTGTATATCGCAGAAGAACAACTACTGGGCAGGCAGCCAAAAATATTAAAAAGTGGAAATATGAGGATGAAATGCAATTCGTACTTAAAACCATGTGTCACAGACCGTAAGTGAAAATAATTTTGATCTATAATTTTTAAGAAATGGTTATATCTGTGGTTGGGTTTAAATTATAATATATTTGCTATATCGAGAAAACATGCAAATTACCCATAATTTGCTTAAAAATATATTTTTAAATCGAGGGGGAAAACACTGACAGACGGAAAACTAAGCATTTTAAGATACACCTTCATATTAACTTTTCTATAAAACTTAGTATGTAACTTCACCTGGTTGGTTTGTATTAATATCTGCATAAAACAATTTTCTTTTGCTACCTAGTTGCAGCAAACATGGGTACTCAGCCCTTATGTTATTCTTATAGAGAATAAATAAAATGTTATATGTTATATACTGCTTATTTATGCATGTATTTATTTAAAACTTGGTAAGTACGCAGGTTTGCTGCGAAGGAGGTTTTATTTACCTTTTCTTTGAACATGATGCACTAGTAATATACAGTAATAATGTTATATGGAAGACAGTAATAATGTCTTCTTTTTTCAGGAGTAACACAAATGTTCCGTTGGAAGACCTAAATGAAGAGGACTTATCCGCAGACGCTCCTCAACAAGCGATTACACTCAGAAATATTGGCGAAGAGAGTGATGTCGATTCTGATGATAATTTACGCAGTGAGACAAACGAGGTTGAATCAGCACAAAAAACGGATCATGGAACACCTAAAGAACGGCGACATCGGCCACCAAAGGGCGTTGACAAGGTTTTAAGTTTTATGAAAGGAAAAGAGGAAAGAAAACACACTAAACCCCAACCAGATGAACTTGACTATTTTTTTGCAAGTGCAGCTCAGTCAATACGGAAACTTCCTCGCTTAGTGCAAATCAGATTTATCAAATCTTGTCACAAATATGATATGTCAGGCTGAAGAGCAGTGCGAGTGGGACAGGAACCAAAGTACTCCGAATCTCAGCCACACTACAACACCAACTATCTCACCTTCTTGCAGCTCATCAACTTACAGACAATCTCCAGTTGGATCACAACCAACCCCTCATCCGCAACCGCACCAGTTCACAGCATCGCAGTGGAGCTACGATACTACTTCTGACTGTACTGGGAAACCCCAAAAGTTATCACCAGGAAATAACAAAGAGTCGTCCTTGACACAAATTGGAGGATATTTGTGCTGAAACGCCAGCGATCACTGCCAACAGTTATTTTTAAATGTTATTTAAAAAACATTTCAAAACTGATTAAATAAGTAAAAAATGAGTAAATGTAAAAACAAATTGTAATAACTTTCATTAAAACGGTTTCTTGATGATTAAAATTTATATAATGCATTGTGTTGTATTTTTATATTTAATTCACATACAATTACATTACTGTTTGCATTTACATGTTAACACTATCTCATGGTAAACTTGTATCTTCCAATTTATCTAAGATTAACAGTTGTCTATTTAAAACTATTTACATATGGTCTAAATTAAATGGAATCGTTATGGTGATAACTAGATTATATATTTTAACCTACACTCAATAATTAATTAGACTTGAGGAAACTTTAATCTAACTAGTTATCATATGTTTTTTCTTACCTTAAGCAAATAGCAAGTCTCTCTTTGCTAGTAATTGCCTCTCTATAGTTAGTGTCGGTTTTTCTGATATCAACATCGATCATTGACAATACTTCTTCAAACTGATCAGGAGTTAATCTAAAATAAGTTCTGAACCTATCTTCATCCAGCTCCAGATCATGCATCAAGTTATGGTATTCTCCAAAACTCTTACGTTTTTTATTTATGGGATGTATCCATTCACTTCTTTTCGTTAACGAATACAATACTACTAAGTCGTCATCGCTATCACTACTCGATTCGTTCATCCACGGAATAGAAAAACCGGTCTCACATCAAGGAACTGGCGGAAAAGACATCTTTGCACACACATGTAAAAACTACACTGAGTGAGAGATGGCACTTGACTGATCACCTGTCCTCATGAGCGAATAAGTGGACGTTTGGTACGTTGCTGGGCGGTGTGAAAGGGGCGCGTACCGGACATCCCAAACGTCCCAGACGTCCAGGACGCTCAGTACGCCGGTGTGTAAAGGCCTTAAGGTTGATGAAAAAATGAACGCGAGTAAGACTAAAGGTTGTCCAGGAAAATGGTATAAACTTATAGCAACAAACAACGGGCTCATAGAAACCTTTCCGAATCTAGAAACGATCCTGAAGATCTTTCTTACAATACCAATATCAAATGCTTCGGGTGAAAGATCCTTTAGTGCTTTAAAGAGGATAAAAAACTATCTCCGCACAAAGCTTTCGGAAGACCACCTGAATGACTTGGCAATACTGTATATAGAAAGTGAATCTTTGAAAAATATCAACTATGATAAACTCATAGACACGTTTGCTGCTCAGAAAGTCAGAAAAAATGTATTTAGCCTATGTACATAAAGGCTTAACTTTAACTTAAGTAATAAAAAAGATTTTTCAATGTAAATAATAAATGTAGAGCTACAGTGATAGTTATTAAACTTATTTACAACCTACAAGTGTTTATAATTATTGAAATTCATTCCTATGGGTAAATGGTAAATTTAAAATGTTAACATTTAATGGCAAACAAGAGGCCCGTAAAAAACGAGGTGCGACGGGCCCCCGAGTATGTAAATCCGCCAATGCTCTAAACTGTGTACTTCAAACCAAATTGCCGATTCGTCCCTAAAATATTTATGAATTAAAGCTAACTTTAACTCCCATCTGTCAGTTCTATATTGATTAAAAATCTCTAATGCATTTACAAAAGTTTTAGGGTATGGTTCCCTTTTTTCATTAAAAAATTCTGGTACAACTGTTTCATTTTTAAAGTCATTAGATATTAGTACTTGTTTAGCATCTAAACTAACCTAAAATTCATTTCTTAATTCTTCAAAGTTATTACTGACATTTTTAAGCTTTAAATCTATCTTATTATCAAAGTTTTCTTCAAGACCTTTTACATTCTCATTTATTTGTCTAATTTCTCTTGAGAAATTATCATTTACTTTTGTGTCTACTTGTACAATTTTATCTTTTATTTGATTATTTGCTTCTACGAATTTATTTTTATTAATTTCAATTATTTTGCTATTCACTAACTCAAGCTTTTTATCATTTACCTTTGAAAACTCGTTAAATCTCAACTCAATGTCATTTTTCAAACAATTACATTCATTACTAGCCATTTCTATCTTATTTTCTAATACTTCAAACCTTCCATTGAATTTTTCAAAATTCTTACTCATTTCAGACTGAAAATTATTCATCTCTACTTTACTGTCAGCAAAATTTCTATTCATTTCAATTCTATTTTCATCATTTTTTTCATTCATTTGTTTCATGAAACTCATCAATGTGTCAAGTTTGAGTTCACGATTTAAATTCTCATTTGTCTTACTTTACTAGGCCTATCTACAATTTCCTCATTAACCTCACTCATAATCATTAATTGATTGATTTCTACTCCAGAATCATCTAAGCTATCACCCATGTTTGCCATTTTTAAATACTTATTTTCAAATTTATCAAAATCTGAGCCAGCCACTACATGCTTCAAAATTCACACCAAATACCTCAGTCAGCCTTGCTTTCGTAAAATAGCCACGCTTTGGGCGCCATTTGCAACGTTTCTCTTTCCGACGTCTTCTTAGAAATTCGAGCTACTTTCCAGATAGAATTGATACTCCTGCAGTATTCACAATAGCAGGTGAAAATGGTTGGCGTAGTCCAAGGTTGTAACAAATGTGCCCACTGACAACGAGAATTATATTTAAAGAAAAAGCCGTATATGAAAATTTCATTTAATAATTCAATTGTAAAGAGAGATTCGTATAGTGCATTTGTATGTAATAGTTAACTTGATCAAATACATGTTGCTCCCTTGGTTTGACAAGGTTCTAACTAAAAAAATGGTCGAAATTGACTTAATGTCAGCATGGAACTTCCCATAACCTCATCTATCAAATAAACTGACTTGGAATGCGATCTGTTGGATAATAAACGAACTACCAGAGTGCCATAGTTCTAACTGTTAAATACTTCTGAAGGGTTCTACTTTGACAGGGTTCTAACTGTATGCGGCATCAGCTGTTTCATAGTTTTGATCATTGCTGTGGCAGTCTGTAGCGTTTTGTGGTTTGAGAAAGCAGAGTTAACCTAGCAAACTTGTATATCGTGGGTTTCATTATAGTTTTACTGATATTAATAAGTCAAGTATTTTATCATCTCTACTACATTTAATTTATATCATGTTATAATGAGTTTAAGTAGTTTACTATCAGAGTTATTTGGAGAAGATTCAAGCGATGAATTTATTCCTCCCACTTCGTCTGAGGATACCGTAGTAGTGATGGACTCGATTTAAGCAGTGAACAGCAGTGAGTATATTATATTTGAAATAAGCTCTAATAATACACCAAGAGATTTAACTTAGATCTTAGTGATTCATAGTTGATACTCTCTTGTTGAATTCATGTTTTTCAAACTAGGCGATTTCAATTTTTGAAAATTGTGGCGAATCCATTGGCATCTAAGTGTAATGTAAGGAAAGTTGCTCACCAGACAGGTAAATCTTACTTAAGCAAAAGGGGGAAAAACGTGGATGAAAGAAGTGTTAAAACGCTGAAAAATTGTAATCTACACTGTAAGTTTAAGTGTTTCAAAAAATTTCTGAAGCAGAGCGTTCAAACCTACATGACTCATACTATTCCTTGGGAACAGCTTTAGAGAAAATACATTTTCTTATTCAAAAATCAAGTCGGTTGCTAACTGCAAGACCTAAGAGAATGAATATGGAAGAGCAAGTACCTTTGGGTGAAGAGAAAGAAGATGACGAGTTGATGGAAAATGAAGGAGAAGCAGACGAGAAGAATGGAAGTAAAACTGCTGGTTCAAGAAGGAAGTTTTTATTTAAGTATTTTTTTTGTGAAGGGAGAAAAAGTATGGGTGTGTAAATCTTTCTATTTAGGAACTTTATACATTTCTCAAAAACCAGTTTACACAGCACATGCAACGAAAAATATAGAAACGAACACACCAAACCCATACTAAAGAGGGAAGAATGAAAACAGTAGGAGAGTACCTAAAGGAGGCCCAGAAGTAGTTAAAGAACACATAAAATCCTTCCCGATAGTTGAGTCCCACTATTGCAGAGCACATACCAAACGAGAATATTTAGATTCTCATATAAGTATTGGTAAAATATACGAATTGTATCTTCAAAAATGTTTTGAGGAAAAACTAATTGCAATTAGAAAATCAATGTACTATAGAACTTGTGCCACACAGTTCAACCTTGGATTTCATGTCCCCAAAAGCGACAGACGTGACCTTTGCGAAAAATATAAAGTGGCAAAACAAACACAGACAATGACACATGAGATTAAGTATGAGTATTATGTACATCAAACATCCAAAACTAACATGCGAGTTTTTAAAATTTAAAACTTTAAGATTTGATTATTTAAATTTAATTTCTGCTCAACCTGTTCAGGCATCACAACACCAGCCGATTGTATTATTGCCCCATCTATGACTTAATCTCTAATCTCTAAACAAACAAATACAACTGACCTATTACTAATTCACAAGCATTGTTTTCTTCAGTTCCCGTTCGGAAGCACAGTAACTACGCCGTGGCCACGCAAATATTTATTTCATGAAACATTTGACGAGGAGTAATCCGATAAAACTTTGTATTTTTGTGACGTGTTATCGTGTGTGTTCAGTGTTATTGTGTATTGTTTTATTTAAGTGTTGAGTCCTACACCTGACGAAGCCCGCTGTGAACGGCAAAACAGCGCTGTAGTGTAACTACAAAATATTAAGAATTGCTCCGACTACTGTATAAGGTAAACTATATATTGTATTATTGCCTGCGTTTGTTTCCCTTATTCTGTTCAGCTGGATTTTGTCTATTTTGATTGTTACCATTGCCTGCTATTTGCATGTTAGAATTAAATGGTGGTCTATGTTGCTGTCCATTTTGCTCACTACCAAACCTGTTTCCATTGTTATTTGGATTAAATGGTGGCCTATTTTGGTTAAATGATCTATTCTGCTGAAAAGATGGTCTATTTTGATCGAATGATGGCCTATTCTGCTGAAAAGTTGGCCTATTTTGATAAAATGGTGACCTATTTTGGTTTAATTCCTTGTGAAACATGTTTCTTTCAGAATTGTTATTACCATATCTATCTTCACCCATGTGTTTCTGGCTTTCTTGCCAGTCCATAATAATCTTTTCTAATTTATTCAAATTATCTGGCATTGCTGCCAACAGCACTAATCTTAAGTCATTAGGTAGTTGTTTTACAATATGCCTAGTGAATGTTTCCATTGGCATGGGTGGATCTAAGAATTGAGTTTGATGAAACAACCTGATTACATAGTTGTGCACCTCTCTTGTCTGGCCTACATATGTTTTCCCTAACATAATTTTAACTTGCAGGTTTTCCTGTTTATCCTGTGACCAGAATCTATTTAGAAAAGCTGCCTTGAATTCTGCAAAGTTGTTCCACTCTGTACTGTGCACTTCAAACCAAATTGCCGATTCGTCCCTAAAATATTTACGAATTAAAGCTAACTTTAACTCCCATCTGTCAGTTCTATATTGATTAAAAATCTCTAATGCATTTACAAAAGTTTTAGGGTATGGTTCCCTTTTTTCATTAAAAAATTCTGGTACAACTGTTTCATTTTTAAAGTCATTAGATATTAGTACTTGTTTAGCACCTAACCTAACCTCAAATTCATTTCTAAATTCTTCAAAGTTATTAGTAACATTTTTAAGCTTTAAATCTATCTTATTTTGAAAGTTTTCTTCAAGACCTTTTACATTGTCATTTATTTGTTTAATTTCTTTATTTACTCTTGAAAAATTATCATTTACTTTTGTGTCTACTTGCACAATTTTATCTTTTATTTGATTATTTGCCTCTACGAATTTATTTTCAAATTCTAATTTATTTTTATTCATTTAATTAGTTTGCTATTCACTAACTCAAACTTGTTATCATTTAAACTCTGGAAACTCTTTAAATCTCAACTCAATGTCATTTTTCAAACCATTACATTCATTACTAACAATTTCTATCTTATTTTCTAATACTTCAAACCTTCCATTAAATTTTTCAAAATTCTCTTTAGTTTCAATTTTAAATTCTGTTAAATTCTTACTCATTTTAGACTGAAAATTATTCATCTCTACTTTACTGTCAGCAAAATTTCTATTCATTTCAATTTTATTTTCATCAATTTTTTTGTTCATTTGTTTCAGGAAACTCATTAATGTGTCAAGTTTGAGTTTACTATTTAAATTGAATTTGTCTTACTTATAATACTAGGCCTATCTACAATTTCCTCATTAAACTTACTCATGTTCATTAATTGATTGATTTCTACTCCAGAATCATCACCCATGTTTGCCATTTCTAAATACTTATTTTCAAATTTATCAAAATCTGAGCCAGCCACCACATGCCTCAAAAATTCACGCCAAATACCTCAGTCAGCCTTCTTTGCGTAAAATAGCCCTGCTTTGGGCGCCATTTGCAACGTTTCTCTTTCTCTTTCCGACGTCTTCTTAGAAATTCGAGCTACTTGCGAGATAGAATTGATACTCCTTGCACTCCTGCAGTATTCACAATAGCAGGTGAAAATGGATGGCGTAGTCCAAGATTGTAACAAATGTGCCCACTGAAAACGAGTATTATATTAAAAAAAAGGCGTAAATGAAAATTTCATTTAATAATTCAATTGTAAAGAGAGAGGCATATAGTGTATTTGTATGTAATAGTTAACTTGATCAAATACATGCAAATGGCTAATCATAATAAAAAGAATAGACTCTATGAGACATTGATAACAAATAAAAGTGTATATGTTAAATAAAAAAAAAAATTAACACAACCTTATTAACATTGAAAACAACATTTACAACAATTTAAAAGACAATAACATCATAAAGCACACAAAATAAAATATAATAT
The DNA here is from genome assembly GCA_018207615.1 of Philaenus spumarius. Taxonomy (NCBI): domain Eukaryota; kingdom Metazoa; phylum Arthropoda; class Insecta; order Hemiptera; family Aphrophoridae; genus Philaenus; species Philaenus spumarius. The sequence goes on along the minus strand of JAGFPH010020643.1, from coordinate 4,962 downwards.
ATGGACATAGTTTAGGAAAATATGCTATGACAGAGAGATCGATGATCAAGTTGGTTCCTCCCGGACAATATTCTGGAAGAAGGAGAAAAACGTAGTGCAACGTTTCAGTCTTTGAGAGTTGGTTGAATTGACCAGACGTACGGCAGTATGTCCTAGATATAAAAATTGAGTTTTTGATCAAAAGTATATCATTTACCTGCGAAAATAAGTTAAATAATTGTGGTCTGAGGGCAAGTGTATGCTTTACAAAAGTTTTTCGTCGAAAATTCGATCGATTCTAAAAGATATAACTGGATATAACTTTACGACCATGTGCTTCAAGTAAAGTGAAGTGTGATTTATTTAACTGAGCTCAGCTCAACGTGATAAGTGATCATGCAACTATTATTTAAGAAAAAATATTTGAAAGCTAGTAAAATTAAAAAATATAAATAAATTTTCAATTCTTTTTGGTGGAGGATGAACGATTTAAAAAATGTACATTAGCCTAGGCTAGAAGAGACTTTATACTTTCATATTTTTATTTCATATGAGGTTTAGTTCATTTTATAGTCTAAACAGTCTCTCTCTATGCTAAAATATTTTTAATTAATTTAAAATTGTAATACGTCTATTGTATTATTTTTTATGTCATGTGTATGAAAGTAAAATGATGTGTGAGTAAAGTTTTTAGAGTTTGCCATCACATGTCTTAGTTTTCATTTATTTCCCTCGGTCATGCCAAGTAAGTACTAGAATAGCCAAAGGTAAACAATCTTTTGAGGTTAGAGTTAAATATTTTTGGAAAGTTTGTTATTTAAAGTGGTAATTGATGGTAAATTGATAATTATTAAAGGTTAGTAGTAAATTTAATTGAAAATAAAATTTAAATACACATATTATCGATTTTTAATTTTTAATTTGGACTTAGAAAAATTTCGTCCAAGAATAAAATTTTGTATTACTGATTTTAATTTGCAAATCGTTGCAAATGGCGCCCAACGTGGGGCTATTAGCAAAACGCCTCTCTCTTTACAATTGAATTATTAAATTAAATTTTCATATACGCTAATTCTCGTTGTCAGTGAGCACATGTGTACAAGACTCATTAGACGAATCTAAATGACGTCTCTTTGTTTCAAAATCTGTTTTGACAGTTTTATGTACCATGGGTTTGTTTGTCCAGCGTATCGTATTAGGCGGAATCGGGTGAACTCTGTAAGGGCGTGCCCATCAGATCACATTGTGATCACTTCCGAACCCCCAGTTCCGTGAAGATCGCGAGCACTCTTTTGCCAGTCTGTAACCCGAAACTACTGTGAGGAAGAATCCAACTTTCTTCAACACCGCGAACACTTCCTGACCAAGAACCGAAGTGGCTGGCCCCAGAACAGAAACCACGCAACGTCTCGGCAAAGCAAGCTCAATCAGCCTTATCAAACCAGAGGTTGTCAAAACTCTGGCAGGTTCAGCACTCTAAACGCGCAATGGCTCTGCAAAGTCGAAATTCCTAAAAGAAGGTGAGTATAGGAATGTTGTATTGTTTAATGTATGTGTGTATGTAATTGGATGGATGTTTTGTAAGTGTTAAATGTGTTTTGCGTTGTTAGGCTCGGGTACCACGAGGGACGCTAAACCCCTCTTAGTAGGTGCAGCTAGTCTGCACTCCCATGTGTGGAGAAAAATCCGGTCAAATTTCTGCGTGGCAACACGAACTTGTATATGTTAGTGCTACGTATAAACACATCTACAGTAGCATTAACTGTTCAACATGCTTTCTTAAATTTCTTAAAGCACTTTTAATAACTTAAATGTCTATATTTGACCTATAGTTGTTTTCTTTGTACAAAACTATTGGTTTTGCTTAATTGAACACCATTTTAGTTCATTTACCCATAAAAATGCTCTTTACTCATAAACCAACAACTATATGACTATAAACGTAATAACCTTTTATGAAGCTCATATTTTATGGAGTATATTGTCGCTTTTTTCAATGTTCTATCTTGAACGGTTCTCAGGTTATAAACGTTTTAATAAACGGCGCCCCCACCATATTCTTCCCTCACCCTGGTTATGTCGACCACGCTGTGGGGCGACGACATGGCTTTTCGTTACCACTATAGTGCCTATAACAATAATCAGAAATAAAATTGCGTCAGGCTTTCCATGCATATTCAACCCCCTTCAGATCCCAGTCTAAAGCCTGTGTGTAGTATTTGCAAACATTTAATTTCATAAAAACCCACAATTTCAAATTTAAAAGGGCATTTGCAGATGTGAGGCGCTTGCAGTGACGTCACCATGCTACAGAATACTGCAATTTGTAGGTCACGTGGTCCGTGACACATGACCTTGGCGCAGGGCAGGAAGCTAGGAGAGCTAAAATAGGATTGAAGCAGACACAAGCTCATGCCGAGCTCTCCTTATAAAATCGTTTGGGACACCCTTATAAAATATTAATTTAGAGCGCGTAATAATTAATTATGGTCCGGCTAGTCGTGGGTACCGGTAGGGATGGGGTTAAAACTTAGTAAGGCCGGGTAAAGATGTGAAGTGTTGTGTTAACCGGTGTCATGGCCGGCAAGGCTAACGGTACGGGTAATTTAAGTAAATGCGAGTTTAACATCATTGTAGTGTATATTTAGAACTTAGTCCAAATTATCTGATAGCATCAAAGCTGGTTCCTAAGCATATGGTCTAGTGAATAGTGTGTTGGTGAACAAATCATGATTGGTAAGTGATTCACGGCGTGGGCAAAATGGCTTACCCCTAACTCTGTAAGTTTGGCGATTTCAGCCATCCACCAGGGCCCACACGCCTCACAGAGGAAGCACGTTTCAGTTTATACAGAATTATTTTCACTACAACAACAACCTCAAAAACACATGATTAAATTCAGTTCAAGACTATATTACTTCCAATGCCATAACATCTGCCCCTTCATCTTCTGTTTTGACACCAGTAGACCTACCATCCTCAGATGTTGTAACCCAAGCACTTAAAAGACAAAAACTTTGGGCTCTTATGTAACCAAAAAGTTACATCTGACCAAAAAAAAAAAACAAGAATAGATGAAGATCTGTTAAATTTATTTATTTTAATTTTCAACCCTTCAAATTGTTGAGGATATTGGGTTTGAAAGATTGATAAAATGGATTCCAGTTTATGAACTAACCAGCAGGAAAACTATATCGTCGACAATGATACCAGTACTGTATCACAAACAATTATCGTCTGTAAAAGAGACGGTAAGTACCGAAGCAACAAGTGTGTGCATCACAACCGACATCAAAAAGTACTGAGAGTTACATAGCGGTTACAGCTCACTATATTAACCAAGAATATGATTTTAAAACAATATTGCTGCAATATTCAAACCTTCCAGGTAACCATACAGCTCTTATATTAGCAGCAGAGCTTATGAAAATTTTAACAGATTTGGTCTCTTATCAGTAAAGTTAATTTGGCAGTGTCTGATAATGCAAGCGCTATTGTCAAGTGTTTGAAGATATTTTGCAGTGGAAACACTATAGCTGATATGCCCATAAACTAAATCTGATTGTTGAGAATGCAATTCTTGAAATGGACAAAATAATAAATAATGTTTAAAAAATAGTGGCTTATTATAAAAGAAGTGCTATTGCAAGTCAACCAAAACACCTTACTCAAGAGGTACCGACAAGATGGAATTTGGTTTTTTATATGCTAAAAAGATTTGTTGAGCTAGATGAGGCTAAAAAAGCTACAATGGCATTGCTAAATAAGGATTTGCCAATATTAACGTGGGAGGAATGGCAAGCCTGTAAAGACCTGTGATATATTTTTAAACCATTTGAAGAAATTACTGCTCTTATAAACGGAGAAAAATATATGACAGGCAGTATGGTTATAGTGGTTACCAGATGTTTAGTAAATGTGTGTTCAAAAATTAAAGAATCTAGTGAATTCACTACTTTTTGTGAACTAGTAAAAACGTTTTGGCGTTGTTCAAAAGTGGTTTAAATGAAAGATTTAAAAATATCGAGAATAGTAAAACTTTCTCCTTATGTACTTTTCTGGATCCTCGCTTTAAACTTGGCGTTTTTTCCGATTCCTCTACCTCACAAAAAGCAAAACAAAACGCAATAAAGTTGGTGTCTAAAATGATTGGGAAAAACACTAAATCAATAGTTCCGGTAACATCAAACGAACTAATGTATGCATAACACTTATGAGGCAGACACACCTTCAACTTCCGCAGCTACACCATCTACTTTCATCAATGCCTGGGATATTTTTAATCAGATACTAGTTGACCAAAATGTACAAAATAGAGGCACTCCATTATCTCGGTCATTAAAGAGGTAGAAATGTATTTGGCAGATGAAATATTACCTCTGAAAAATGATTCTGGCGAAATGAATTGTCAACTTGATTGGTGGAAGAAACATCGACATGATTATTCTAACTTGGCTGAGATATTTAAAACAAAATGTAACATAGTTTCAACGTCAGTGTCTTGTGAAAGACTATTTTCATAAAGTGGACTTATAATTAGTGACCGAAAAACAAGGTTAAATACAAAAAAAGTTGAAATGTTAATGTTTTTTAATGTAAATACTACCATTGTCTAGTTAATAGTTATGAAAGTTATGTATTCAATATAAATTGTTCATTATAAAATGATGTTTTAAGTTAATTTGTAGGTTTATTTTGTACCATAATTTTAATTCATTCCATACTTTGTGGTGTTTATATTTTGTAAATAAATCAATAAGTTGTTTATTGAAAAAATTTGACCGTTAATTTGTAATTGTATGATAGTTTTATAATTGGTTTTAAAATTCATGCAATATTTCACGTTGCTAATATTTTGTGTACATACGGTTTATAAATAGTTTGTTTATTGAACAATTTTTGACCTAGTTCGTATTATTGTTAAAGTTAATTTGTGATATCAAATTCATTACATTTTTATAATTTGTTTTAAAATTCATGCAA